>PVLD010035321.1:0-11894 GCA_004027595.1 Dinomys branickii | reverse complement strand
TAGAGTGTGTTTCATGTCAGTCTGTTTGGAAATAAGTTACTTCTTAAGCTATTGAATGTCTACAGCTGTTCTCCCTGAGCGTAACATGAACCACCTGCTTGCTATACCCATTAGGGCACTTTTTGGTATTTGGAGATATGATAAAGTGGGGTTGAATCCATAAGCAGTGCATGGTACACTTTGCCTTTCCTTTCCTTTGTTCCTGGAATGCCTACCTTGCTTTGTTGCTCTCATTCTGACTTTGTTGTTCTGACTCTGTACCTTATTTCTGTACTTTCACAATAAGAATCCTCCTGCTGCTCATCTCATTGTACACACTTTCTCAGGGAAATTTGCTCACCTATAATTTTTATACTGACTGTCCTCAATTATATCTCCAGTCCAGATCCAAATCCATACGTTTATAATTGAGTGTCCTGTATACATTTCATAGAACACATCCAGAGCTGAATTCTGTGCCCACAATCTATCCTTCTTTCTGTATTATCTTCAGAATTTGTGGTGCCGCAATTCATGCAAGGATGTAAGCTAGAAATCAAGGGGTTGCCATCAATACTTTTATTCTCAAGGTAATAGTTAATTTCATATGCCAGTTTGAGTGGGTGACAAGGTACCTAGTTATTTACTTAAATGTTTCATTCTGGATATTCTGTGAGAATATTTGGGAATGAAATTAACATTTGTATCAGTGGACTGAGGGGACCACGTTGCCCTCCCCAAAGTGCGTGGGACTCTTCCAATCAGAGAGAAGCCCACGCAGAGTAAAATCCCGAGTATGAAGCAGTTCTTCCATTCCACTGATTGTGTTTGCTTAGGCCATTAGTCTTTGGTCTTTAGACTTGGACTCATACTAGAACTTGCACTAGCGGCTGCCTTGATTCTCAAGCCTTTGGACTCCAGACTGGAATTATAGCATTGGCTTTCTTAAGGTTCCATCCATTAAGCTGTAGATTATGGACTGGATAATCATGTGGGCCTTATAGTAAATCTATCTCTGTAAGAAAGAACACTATTACTTCTCTAGAGAACTCATATATATATCTCTTACTCCTACTGCTCTAGAGAACTCATGTATAGAGAGATTTTTGGTACCAAGAGTGGTCCTCAAGGAATATAATGTTAATAATGTAATAATGAGTGTTTAATTGTTCCTGAGGATGCTGAAAGTGGCTCTTGCTATGATGTAAATGTGTTCTCTCAAAACTCCTGTGTTGAAACTTAATCCTCAGTATGATAGACCTTTGGGGGAGTCATAAAGTCACGAGGGCTCTACCTTTGTAATTACCACTAGTGCCCTTACCAAAGAAACTGAAGGAGCGTGTCTGCCTCACACACTGTGAGGATATAGCAAGAAGGCGCCATTTTTAAAGCAGAGAGCCTGACAGAGCTTTGAGTTTGGACTTCCCGGCCTCCTGACTGAATAGTTAGCTTATATTTTTTCATAGATTAACCTCTATGGTATTTTGTCATGGCCAGTTGAATACACTAAGACAACTCTCTGGTCTGATTAGATTTAAAGATATTAATAATTCTTATTTCTGATGGAAAAGGGATAACAATAGTCCCTTAAATGGTCTAGCAATAAAGATATGCAAAATACCTCCACTAAATACTCTTAGTCAACCACTGATAAGAAACAAGGAGCTAGGTGACTGTGGACATGGAACTTTCAAACATTCTTGGAAATATGATACAGTGGGGTAATTCCTCCTTAATAGAGCTGGGCAGAGTAGTGAAAAAAGCGATGAGCTCCAGCATGCACATTCCCAATGCTAATACAGAACAAATAACTTGCAATCCTCTACATGTGCCCTAAGGAGATTCTTGTAGCTCATATCTGCAGGGATGAAATTGCTTAAAATCAAATGCAGAATCTGATCAGTGACTGGCCAAATTAAAAAAAAATTCAGCCTAATGGTTTGTCTTAGTTACTTCTCTCTCATTGCTGTGACAGAATACCCAGTGCCCCAAATTAGGGCAGGAAAAGTTTTTTTAGTTTATAGTTTGTGTATGTTTCAGTCCATAAACAGCTGGCTCCAAGGCAGGGTGGCACGGCACATGTGCAACAGTTCAAGGCAGCAGAAGACAGCAAAAGCAACAAGGGCAAAAAGGGGGAGAAGCAAGCCTCTTTTCTTCTTATATTATAAGCAGGTCACCCCAGACCCCTGCCCCAGGGCAGGTGTAGTGCTCTCACCATCTCCATGCCCTGTTCCGGTACAGGATGAGGGTGTTACCAAGTGAGGACCCTGACCCCCATTGAGTCAATTAGTTAAACTTCTAAACTTCTTGACACAACATATCAACCATAACATGGTTATCTACTATTAAAGCAGCAGTGTTGATTAGGAAAGTTTGAAGGTTTATAATTTGCAGTGGGGACATGTGGGAAGATCCTGATGACTTTGAGCATATTAAGCCCCTGCATTCTGATAAGTATTGTTTGCCACAGAAACAGCCTCACACCTCTAGCAAAAACAGCCTACCGCTAGTGGTAGTGACTGCACACTGTTGATGTTATCTTCATGCTCCTCTTGAGAGAATTAACCACGCAAAGCCTGAGGAAACCGTAATGGCTTCCTCCAAGATACCTGCCACATAGGACAATACTGATTCTCCTCAGGATATTCCTACCACTGTACTTTGCTTCTAGGCCTAAAATTAGACTCAAGTCACAATAGGATGTACAAGGTAGAAAATTTATAGCTATGATAACTAACTTACACAGATAAAACCTGAGGACCACGTGTAGAAGTGCATACTGTGGGCAACATGGCAGGAACATGAAGTTGCATCAGTCCAAACTTACTAATATGAGCTCACGAAGTAGAGATAGTTTATATAATGTTGTGGCTTAAATAATTAGGAAGGGCTTTACCAGTTTGTCTGAACATTGGCCAATTATGAATTAGCTAGACATGCAAGGTCTGTCTGCATTTATATATGGCAAGGGATTTAAAAGATTTAGGCAACTAGAGTATTAGAACACATTTGTTATTTAACATAGGTGGGTCCCACCTTTCAGCACTACCTTTGTTATTTAACATAGGAGGGACATACCTTTCCCCACTACAGTAAGAAATAAGTTTGTGCAGCGGACCTGATATTTCTTAGGAGCTCTGTAATTATTCTCCTCTGTAGGCCACACTTCACAGTGGAGACTGCAGCCGCTAAACAAGGAAACCTAAATGCAATGAGAGTAACTCGGTCCCTGAGTCTCAGGGGCCAGGTGACAACACTCATTCACCAAGGAAAAGGTGGACCTGGTTCCTGTGAAACACAGCTGAATGGGAATAGCCTGACTCATGGAGGCCTCCAGAGTGGGCCAGTTGGTCACAATGTTCCCAGAAGTTAAACAGACAAAAAGCCTATCGAACTCTCATACTAGCTATCTAAGGGTGAAAGTTCTCCATCAAGTGGACAGAAGTCCAGGATCAACTATAAACAATGAGATTCACAGGCCCATGAGCTTAGCTTTAAGACACTTCCTAGACTTGGTTTATAGACTCATTTGAGTAAGGAGGGGCACCAGCTTCCCTTTAAGACGGACCCAGTACACTACCAAAAATTTGTTCTATGAGTCTGTTTTCAGCCTTCCCCAAGTAGATTAGTGGTAATTTACCAGGGTAACTATGAATTTAGGAAAAGGGAATCATACTTTTCATGGTCTACTGGACACTCACTCTGATTTACATTAATTCCTGGAGGCCCCAAATGTCAATGTGCTCCACCAATCATACTAAAGTGTAGTGTGTGTCAGATGATCAATGGAGTTTTGGCTCAGGTATGTCTTATAAGAAACCACTGGGCCTCTGATATAGTCTGAATTTTTTATGTTTCCTGAAAATTCTTATATTGAAATCCCACCCCTAAGGTAATGGTAATGGAAAGTAGAGTTTTTAGGCCTAGAAGTGGAAACCTCATAAGTAAGATTGGTGCCTTTATAAAAAAAATAATGCAGAGAGAAATATACCCCTTTCTACCATGTTAGATCACAGTTAAAAAGGCACCACATAGGAACCAAATACTGGCTGTTACCAGACACTAAACTGGGTGATGCCTGGACCTTGGACTTCCTAGCCACCAGACTGTGAGAAATAAACTTACATTGTTCATAGGCTCCCCGGTTGGTGGTATTTTGTTATAGCAGCCTGGATGGGTTAGGACAGCCCCCAAGCCCTTCCTGTCATTATTTCTTCAATCACAGAACACCTAACTGGAATAGGTTGTGATGGTTGGTTTTAGGTCCTTCAATGAATTAAAGGAAACCCAGATACATGGTAAAGCATTAGTTATTTCAAAGCCCTGTGTGAACTATTCCCAGTGCTTTAGTAGACACGGAGCCAGTCTTCTGCTGATAGGTACAGCCAGATGGTTTGATTAGAAAGATTTGGTGGCCCAAGTGTGCTTGTAAGGGTGTTTCCCCAGGAGACTGCACGGGAGTTGATGGCCTACGTGGGTTTTCAGTGGTGGGAAGCATCATCCAAGTGGCTGGTGCCCTAAATAATACAGAAAGGCAGGGCCAGGGAAGATTCTCACTAGGAATTTCTCTCTAAATCCAGAATACAATGATTTGTTTAATTATCCCTCAAAAGTTCAGCATTTAAATTATTTTTCTTGTTTTTGCTCAGTAACTAGTTTTACGTGTTCATCATTCATTATTACAATGCATTATCTGAGGCTGGATAACATAAAGAAAAGAGGTTTATTTAGCTCACCATTTGGGAGGCCAGAGGTCCAAGCAACGCAGTGCCAGCTCTGACAGCACCATGGCGCAGCACATACGAGGGCCACAAAGGTCAGGGCAAGACACCAAGAATTGCGGCTCGCTCCTCTTCCCATAACAATGCTTTCAGGAGAACTAAGTCAGGGCCCAGTAGAAATACCTAATCCCTTCCCAGAGCAGTGACCCTATGACCTCCCACCTGGTGCCATCATAGAAAGGTTCTCTCACCTCTTGCATTGCCATGCTGAAGACCAACCTCACAAACATGAACCCTTGGGGAACACACCACATTTCTCATGATGCTTGTAATGATTACCTTTGCATGTAGAAAGGCTTTTCTGCGGTCAAGATCACATTCTGTGGAAGGATTCCTAGAAGAGAAATTGTTAAGTCAAGGAGCATGATTATTTTATGGTGCTTGAGCTATATCACCTACCTGCTCTTCAGAAAATGCGTATTAACTCAGAGTTCGCTTTGAACCATATTCTTTTATTTTTTAGCACATTAAGCCAATCTCAGTATAAACTTTAAAAAATGTTTGCTGATTATATTAGTGATAGGATTATTAATTTTTCATTTGATTCCTAATGAGATTGAATACTTTTTCAAATATTTTCTACTTTTTTCTCCTTTGTGAACTATTGTTTTCTGAATATTTAAATTTTTATTAATAATCTTGTTTTAACAACATATTTAAACATGCGTCATTTAAAGTTGTTATAGCTATGTGAGTGAGGCAATCTAATATCTATAAATATTTTCTGTACGTAAGTTTCCTTTTATCATTTCTTTTAATGCTTTTCTACTTAATTTGTACATTTTAAATTGGATAAATTTATCCTATGTATTATTGTAGATTTTTTTCTGTGTCTCTTTTTAATATTTATCTTGTGAATTACTCCATTTTATTTGACATATGGCAGGGGTGGAAAATGGATTTCATTTTTTGTGCCAAGTTTTTATTTACTCAATCAATGAAAACATTTGGGTTTACTACAGACCAGGCACAGTGCGAGATATGACTAATTAGGAATTGTGCTGATAGAAAATTTAGGTCCCATTTAGTATCAGTGAAAAAGGACCCTTAACTGATTACCATGTAGGAAAAGGAGAGGCAGAAATGTAGGGACTGGCAGCCCCAGGGCTGGGGATCTTGCTTTCCTTTTGTATGGTGATATCAGTTCACGCCTTATAAAACATGGAACCTGTGATGAGAGATATGGTCCGCAATGTCAAAAACCGCAAATGAGTACAAAGCATTATGACCTAAAAAAGAGCAGATTTTCCTGGCTATCAGGGTTACCTATCTTTTTTCTCTTCATCTAATTACCTAGAAGTAGGAAGACAGGAAAGTCTTTTCTGCCTTTATCTTCATATTCTTGAAAGTATATTGTTTATACAACTTTGCATTCTATATTTTCCTTTCACGTTATGAAATATTTGCATGCCATAAACTTAGTAAGCATCAGTTGTTCCTAGTAGCTACACATAACGTTTTTAATAAGCCAGTTAGTCTGTTCAAAGCAGAGTTAGCTCTTCTTAAATAAAGAGGTGAAGTTTTATAGATTCTTTAGTAATGATATTATCACACAGTCATGCCCAGTTTTAAGGAACACCAATTTAATCAAAGTGAATAAATACAAGCACACAAAATCTTTGGCCCTCAAGCAAATGTCTTGTTTAATTTTCCAGGCAATATCTTCTATTTTTTATTTATTTCTAAAATAACTTATTCAACAATTGATCGAACTTCAGATACAGAGAATTAACCATAACGATGAACTGCCGTAAGTAACAAAGTTCCATGCATTCTAAGGAGTAGAACAGACCCACGTCTGCTTCTTAGAGTCTATATTTAACCCCTTACATCTTTAAGCAATTCCTCTCCCCTGGCTCCTTTCCAGAAACTTCTAAGCAGATGATATTTAGAAAAAGCCAAAATACAAAACAAAAAGGAAACTTCTCTCCACCACTTTCTTCCTGCAGCCGACCCAGTTTCTCCTCCCTTCTTCTTTCTCCCACATCAGAAACAGAGGTGACCACTGCCGGCCTCGTGGCCACTTGCCTTTCACCCATTCGTTTTCTCACTCCTTGCAGTCTTCTACCTCCCCCTTCGCCTGTTAACTTTTATGGAGTTCCTTGAGATTTTATTTTATTTGCCTCCTCTATTCCTTCTTCTGAAAAGCTCTCTTACCAATTTATATGGTTTCCTAGTTTCTTTTCTTTTTTTTTTGTTTTAAAAGTAAAAGAACAAAAACATAATAACAAACAGCCATTTACAAAGTAGCACAAGAATAGTATAAGCAATGCTGAATTACAGACAAGGTGTCAGGGAATTAACAATGGTGTTGTATTACATACCGATAACTTCAAAATGCATACTCAGGAAAACAAATATAAACAGGCGAGATTGATCAAATAATTAATCATTAACTGTTCCTTTCAATAAAGTGATTTAAGTCAGCAGTACAACTATGTTAGCTATCCTGCATTTACCTCACTAGTCTCTTGAATATAGGACAGAAACACTTAACTCCACTGAAGCACTCGCTAGATTAGGGGAGGCTCTTCTCTCCCAGCAAGTGGGACTCTCGGAGGACTCCTACACGCTCCCTCACACTTTGGGGCTGAAGGCTGCCAGCACATGTCCTAATCTCTGTTAGCACCACCGCACACGCCTGCTGACCTCAGTGCTCAGCGGACATAGCTGGTTTGCAAACTGTTTAGGCAACTGCACTTGCTGTGCTGTTCTAGTTATATAATTTAATGGAATGTGTGTAAACCAAGAAATATGAGGTGAAAAAAGTTATTTTCATGAAGATGAAGATGATTACTTTGGGAAAGCTCTATATGAGTTGGTAGCTTAAAGAAAATTAGTCACATTATGTGAAAAATAAGTCTGAAAATGTCCTTGAAACCCAGCTGGATTTTACATTGTAACTGCTGTACTATGCACTAGTACATGAAGCTGTAACTGGAATCTGAATGATACCCTAAGGCTTCGAAGGCAAAGCTGAGCTCCAAGCAGCAGTGGATCCACACACCAAGACAGGCCGTGGCCCCACAGTAAGGGAGAATTTAATGGAAATGCATGTCCACGCTAATTGTGTCAGCTTACACACGCTGTGCTTCGGGAAGATCATAGAGGTGTGCCCTGGGGTACCGCATCTGGTCTCGACCCCTTCTCCCCTGCTGCGGCTCCCTGCTCTGCTGCCCGGCCACAGCACTGAGCCCTCCAGCCACGACGTCTCCCTCGTGAGCCGGCCTGCCATGAAGCCCTGCGAAGGTGAGCCCAATTAACCCTCTCTCCCTTTAACTTGCAGGTGACACCTCGTGCTCTCCGGGACAGGACAGCTGGCACAGAAAGCTGACTCTGAGAAGAGGGGCCATTGCTGAGACTGTTCCCCTGGCCTGCCGGGCTACACCGGCAGACTTCAGTCCTTTGATTTACACACAAGCCCTTAGGAGGAATAGCAAATTAATAATTTATTTAAAACATTTTCCAATTAATTAATATATCCAATTTTCTGCCTTCATTTAAGTAGTTATTTGACGGAAAGGAAATGACAGTAATGGGAGGTTGGGGAAGGATATTTTTAAAACACTCAACCCAGTTTCCGAGAGGAAAAAAGCCAATGTGTGTGTATGTGGGTATGACTGTGAGGCTGGACGCGCAGGGCATAGTCACAGGATTCAGGAAAACCAAAGCAGGTCACTAAACTGCTGATGCCGGAAAGCTGAACTGCAGAAAAGAATAGAAAAAGAGCGGTGTGATCCAAGACATTTGTTTCTATTTCACAATTTTAATTTGGGATGAAGTTAATATTGTGATAACTTGATTCTTATTTTTATTGGAAAATTTTACCGACTTTATTTCTAAGTAAAATATTAGTAATCTCTTTGCTTTCACTCAAACACTTCTAGAAACTATAGTATAAAGAAAGTGCATGAAGATTATGGCTTCCTTCAGGAATAGCTTTAAAATAAACGCTGAATTTCTGACCCAGGCTTCCGTCAGAAATAAATATGAGCAGATACGTCTCATGATATTTAAGAAAACCTGTCTTATGGCATACTAAAGTTATAACAGATGGCTATCAAGTCACGGGAAAACCAAGTAGTTCTTTTTTGCAAAGGTAGCCAATAAAATTCAAAGGCAACGTGAAAAATGACATGTCTTACAGGCCATGTCTTTTTTCTGTGGTTTCTCCGATTGTCCACAATCTCTGAGTTAGTGAAAGAAGTGTGTTAGTGAAAAGCTAAATGAACCATTGGAGATATATAAAGCTTACTTCACTTCTGGTGCTCAAATAGGGTCACTTTTTCTTCATTTGAACATTCTATGAAATTAATTGTTCTCTTCTAGAATTGCAATACTAGCTAGCTCGTTTTATGCTAGTTGTAATAAATCTTAGGCAATAAACATCATAATTTTGTGTGCTGCTTTACAGTTGGGAATCATTTAGGGTAGGTTAGATGGCTCTTCATCAGAATGTTACTAATAAGTGTGAAATGATAGAAAGGCACCTGCTTCTTTAAACAAACTCTGCCTGTAGCAAACAAGGTGCTACGGTTTGTGTCTGGATGTCCCCCAAAGCCTCATGCAGTCATGGGGTGGGTAGTTTTGCACAGGTAAGGGACAGAAAGAGGCTGCCGGCTGCCACTCCTCCCTTGTGCTCTTGCTGCTTTTCCTGTCTTCCACTGCCATAAACGGTTGCCCTGTGCCGTGAGCCGCTCTGCCTTGGAGCCAGCTAAGTATAAACCAAAACCTCCACAAACTGTGAGCTAAATAAACCTTTCCTTCCTTAATTCTGGAGGTCGGGTATTTTGTCTCTGCAACGAGAGAAAAGTAATCAAGACACAGGCCTTCTAAATCATTTCCTATTATCAAAGTAGTCTGTGTTCAGAGGTATTTATTAGTGATATTTATAATGAGCTGTTCGGTTTTTCATTCTGGCGTTCATTTTTCTTAAAAAGAGCCCACTGCCTACTTTCCTCTTTGCCCATCTATTATTCCTTAAGTAGTCAAAAACAGGTGGCAGGTTAGGCACACACCACAGAAAGACAGTAGGAAACACGGTGTGGGCGCAGTTGCCCAGTCCTACTCACAGCCTGCTTGTTATGCCAGTCATCTGCTGACAAGTGATCCTTAGGGAAATCATGGGAAGAAGGAATTTAAATTCCTTGCAGAATCCCCAAAAAGACAGAGTACCTTAAATGCAGCTTGCTTTATCCCTCAGAATAGAGAAAGGTGGTGAGTTGATAAGCGAGCATGTTAGTTAAGTGGCCACTAGTGAGAAGTCGCGATGTGATGTAAAGAGATTGAGGATGAAGGGATGAAGGCTGGCTGATTTCTGTACCTGTTGCATAAAAATGCTTAACGCTGGTTTATTAATTCTGAAAGTCCACCTAAATGTTAAGGCCATATTTTAAGTGACTTCTTATGTAAATAAAAATATTGCATTCTATTTATAGGAAAGACATTTAAAAGAAAAGTTTCAGACAAAGGACATTATTTGTTTAGGATCCTAAACATTAAGTCAGCATCATTTATTTTTACAAATGATACCTCAGCTGTCTCTTTCAACTTTATTTTTGTTGCCTTCTCCTTTTTTGAAAACAAACAAATCTGATAAAAATGTCAAATCCACGAGCTAGAGAGAATGCTAAAATTTGCAATGTTATCTCCTTCTGTTCAAACATAACAGTTTTAATCTAAGTTAATTTCTTCCTGTCTTACAAGTAGATTACCAAAGGAGTGTAATTCCTCAGGATTTATAATTTTTCAAATCATATACCTATATTCTTAAATATGTGAAATTAGAAATATAGTGATATAATTATATAAAATAAAACACAGAAGTGACCACAGACTTTCCAAGAAAGCATCAGTACTTCATGTGTTACATGACAACATTATGTCAGTTTAACGTATAGGACTTGGATTCCTCCATGCTGGATGCTCAGCTCTGGGCTGGAATCTTCCAGAAACTAGTAGCACACTTCAATTTCAGAATATAATTATTATAGAGACACCACTAGTGGTTTTAAGTACCCTTCTTGAATTTGAAATAATGGATAAATTCAGGCTGTAACTTTTTCTTCCAAAGTTTATGATGAAAACATTGAGTTGTATTTTATGGCCTATATTTATTATATTCTGTAGTCTGCCAGCAGCTTTAGGCAACGAGTGCCTTTCAAGACTGCAATCAGAAGTTTAAAATGAATGAGCATGTATTCAAGAAGCATATGAATTTTCAAATGTTCTGAAATACAACTACTGTATATTCTGTAATATGTGAATCACAGTATTCCAACTTTCTGTACAATTTATTTTTCTTTTGTGGCTAGAATAAATTTCTATTCAAGTATGGGGGCACAATTACTCCTATAAACTTCATTTCTTCTAGAAAACTTCCCAGAGTTTATTTAGCAAATTTTATACTGACAACTGTAAGAAATTTTAGGTATAAGGAATTCTAAAGTGATCTCAGTAATTGCTCAGTTTTAATTTCTACAAGTAAAATTGAAAGGGAATTTTAAAGAGCAATAGATTCAATAACAAGTAAGGTTACACAATCTGCAACAGAACTGTGTCTTGCAATTTTGTAAAACCTAGGTTCTCATATTAATGGGACAGATACAGTTTCTTTAATTTGTTCAAATGGAAGGAAAACTTGCTTTTTGTAAGAGAAACAGATTGAAAGAGGAAGAGTCTGCTTGTAACTTTACTGAGCAGTGAACTATCTGGTAGACCCCAAAGGTCCTAGAGCTATCACGCTTTGATAAAATTTAGTTTCTTTCTTTACCAGCTTGTAAATAGTGTATAATACCCTGGGTGTGGTAAGCAAGAGAGTGTATCTGTAACAAGAACATTTAAACATTATAATGCAAATTACTTTTTATTCAGGAAAAATCTGGAACAGCTAATTTTCACTGTAGTTGTGTCACAGGATAGCTAGGTTGTAAATTTGGCTCACTTTATGACTTTTGACAACCTGTAACTTCAGAGTCCGCCTAAAATAATTCAATACCAAGAGCTGCTTTTTGGTTGTATTTGTCTAAGCAGATCTATACCATATTAACGGTGATGATCAAAGTCCAGTTAGAAGAGCATAAAAATTATGCCCTATGTCATAAATGCCATAATGCTACTTCGGCGTTTGAGTAG
>PVLD010035320.1:0-11955 GCA_004027595.1 Dinomys branickii | reverse complement strand
TATAGGTCATTTATTGTATCAGCCCTCAGGTTAAAAAGAATACTGCTTCCTTGTTGCTGGCACAGAATATCTGACACTCACAACTTAAAGGAGGAGAGATTTATTTAGTTCAGTTTCAGAGACTTCAGCCCATGTGTAGCCAACTGTGAGAGAGAAACATTTCAGAAAAAAAGACACAGTGGGGCGAAGCTGCTCAGTTCAGAGTGGCCGGGAAGCAGCCCTGGGTACCAACACCTGAGAACGGCGGTGGCCCTCCTACAGTCTGTACCCCGGTGAGCCGTTTGTATCATTAAAAGATGTAAAGTTTCCCTTCACTGTCTTAGAGGAAAGGGAGGAGATATAGCCCACGAAGTCAGGACTGCATAACCTATAGGAACAGATCCACAGGCATCTGACTGATCACCTGAGTGCTTCTTAAGACAAATACATTGAAAATCAAGATCAGCCATCCTAAACACACACAACCTGTTCTGTAAGACAAAAGATACTGGTTCTCTGTTTTCAGGTCTCCTATAGCAGACTGCAAAGAAGGCTCAACTTAGGCAAATGTGCTCGTATTCTAGGGGCAGGATTGAGTTAAGCATCTAGTTGGAAGAAGGTGTCCAGAGTCTTCAGATGAACTTTTGGATTGAAGCCAAACGCACCCTTCTTAAACGCAGAGTATGGAGTTCCCTAGCTTCTTACAATTTCCTGTAGCCCATCAATGGATTTTGCACGACATTAATTTCCACAATAAAATGTTTCTCTTAAAGTCCATTGTTTGAATTAATACAACTTCTGGTCTTGTTTAGAGAAAAGATATTTGAATCACTTGAGGCAATCACTTCTGGAATGTGACTTTTTAAATAAATGCCAACAGCCCATCCTTAGAATGTTTTCCAGATTAGGGCAACTGACTGCCCTCAGGGTGTGGATGAAAACTCACACACACATATGTATCACACTGACAATGTTGAAGTGATTTAAGCAGATTGCAGACAGTGTAACAGGAAACATGATGTGTTCAGTTTGGGATGCATTTCACTGGAGGAGGCAAGAGGAGAGAACTCAGTCCATGTTCAGTTATGCAGATCTAGTCTTCTGGACAAGATAATGCTCTACATTCAATTTGGAAGTCAATGGCATGTGAGTTATTATTTTCCTTTATGAAAGAGTGTGATAGAGTGACATAATTTGCCTTTTCTCTTGTTCAGTAATTTTTTACTGAATGTTTACTATGCACCAGATGGTGTATTTGACCTAGGGATGTGGAATCAAAAAATCACAAATCTTGTTTACAGAAGATTACATTTCAGCGAGAGAGGCAAGCACCTAAAAATGATATAGTAAAACCAGTAGGAGGATAAATACATGATATCTCCTTCTCATACAAACTACTAAGATTGAGAACACTTCTTTCTCAGAATTTAACCATTTAGAAGTGATGAATGATATTAGTAAAGTTGAAAATGCTATCGTATAAGCTGCATTCAAAATGTATATGAGAATGTTCTGTAGGAGAATTGCCTCAAGAATGGAACAGGGCTGTCCCGTAGAAGAGAATTGAAGATACAGAACACAGCCTGCAGGAGCGGCACTGCACTGATTATATTTATAGCTCAAAGACCTTTCTTTCTAAAGCAGAGAAAACTTGAGTTCACTCACTAGGCACTGCAAAACAGCAGTCGTTGAGTTATTGGTTTTTACACATTTTAAGAATTCTAACAAAAAATTTAAAGGATATGTGGTCCCAAGTAAGGTGACTTATGTTGAGTTCTCAACAGAGGGGTAAAACTAAGTTGCAAATTTTCCACTTAAAATTTGGAAAATAAATGGTTTATACATGTGCACACACACACACATGCGTTTTAATTCCCTGCATGGGTATATTTATTACCTTTTTTTTTTTTTTACAATGAATGGAAGGACCTAGTCTGTTTTAAGTTCTAAAAAAACATCTTGAATGCCTTCATAAATGTTACAAAATTTCCAAGACTGTTTTACCAATCACTGTTTCTTAATTTTATAACGTAAGTGGATATCAAGGGAAATTTAATCCTTATGTTTCAGACTCTCATATTTGGCTTATTCAAGTGTTTCATAAGAACCATTTGATGTCTAAAAGTCTTAGAGACTCTTTGTTTCCAGTATGTTCAAGATTATTTATTTAGAATCAAAGAACATTGCATCATGATCCAGTAGAAAAAAAGAGACATGTTGCTTTTTAAATTTACAAACTGATAAACATCATCAATATCTACTTAGCACTTGGAAGTATACTTTGGTCAAAATGTAAATCTACCAAAAGAATGTCAGACTACTTTACTACACTTTACAAAATTTATACTAATTTTTATGAAACTTCAACCCAAATTAGGACAAATTTGAATAAACACCAAATTGGAACTTACATGGAATGTGTTGTGTATCCTTTAATTATCTAAATATTATGAATGAAGACTTTTTCGCTGGAGTCCAAGTTTCCCAGATATTTTCTTTCACTAGTAACTCTTCTCTAGGAGGTCTCTAAGGAACACAGAAGCAGGATGAATACAGCAGTCAGAGAGTTGTACTTTGGTCCCCAATTATGACATATAGCTTTATGACCTGAGATAAAATTCTGTGAATACTTTCTGACTAGGAAAAGAGTTTCGTATTATATGGGTTCTGGATCACAGTTGGGTTTGAATTTTGATTCCACCATTTGGTAACTATGTGATCTTAGATGAGTTAAATCACATATACAAGCCCTCAGAATCTTTAGCTGTAGGGATAATAGCAATTTTTATCTGTTATGATGCTTGTAATTGATCTTAAATTATGCTAGTGTAAGTGTAGTTAATATTATATTCAAGGATGAAGCTCTCCTTGGATCCATACTAGGAAGTATCTGAAATTCTTCTGTGGTTGTTACCTTAGTCAATATAATGCAGTTAATTATCATGATGTATGTTAAAATGGGCTATAATTTGTGAAATTATGATTAGAAAGATGAATATTAGAAATGGGGTTTAAGTATTAAAATTAAAATCTGCTAAGATATGTAGATTTATTTACATATTTTTAAAAAGTGTATTGATGCTCCCCATCTTTACACAAAGATAGATGAAACCGTACCTTTGCAATATTGTTGTTATCTACCACAAAAAACCTATTTCCTCATGTGGGATGCTGGAAAAATATTGTAGTACTTGGGGATTCATTAAATTGCAGACTAGATTTTATGAACTGTTCTATACCTGCTTCCTAATCAAATCTTATTTAATTAACAACTATTATGTCTCAGAATAGTATCATATTTGCTGTAAAACATCCTAGTAGAGAAATTGTGAGAGGGGCTTACTCATCCATCTCAAATTTTTACTATGGCATTGCAAAAAATAAGTTCTGCCTTCTTAAATTGGCTTATTTAAGTCATAACAAAATTCTATAATACTGACATAGGAAATGAGGTTGTGATCTATGTGATACTCAAAACAGTTACCTGCTCAGGGTTAGTTGCTTGGGGATTGCTTGCTATGATTAGGGTAAAATGGCCAGAAACCAAAACAAGTCATTTGACTTTTGCTTCCTCTATTACGTATGTACTGGATTTTACTACCAATTGTAGGGAAAAACTAATATTTTAGAAAGAAAAACACCGAAGCTAAGTATCTCAGACTTCCTTAGACCAGGGTTAGGCACAGAAAGTGGGCTTGCCTTCCTTTCTAATATAATGGAAGGCAGTGCTTTCTCCTAACAGAAAAAGTGGGAGCCAGGGAGGGCTGTTATATGTCACACTGTGAGAAAGTAGGAAGCCCTAGAAACCATTTCTACTTACCCAATGCTTTCCCAAAACTTTGCAACTTAACCTTCTGTAGACATAATAGAAGATAACTAATCCACCTTGCTTTCTTGAATGAGAAGCAAAGGTTGGAGATTGTCTTCCTTTTTCCAAACCTGAAATGGCCTGGGAGATCTTTGTATCCTCTACTCCAGACAGCGGCTTGATTGAGGTGGTGTATTAAACACTCATATGCACGCAAGCACACACACAGATGTACTTAGACTGTGTATGAACATATACATGAGATAAAATATAGAAATACAAACTATGAAGTGTAATTGTTCAATTTTTGGTGTTTTAATTTATTTCTATAGATGTTTGTATTGTCTTAAGATACATCATTTGAAATGATGAGAACAACTCTACAAATAAAATTAGTTGCTTTGTATTATATTTTCTATTTTTGGTTGGTTTTTAGAAATATACAATCTCCTGAGAAGACCATAGTAAGGCCAAGGCAAGGCTTTGTGAATTTGTGTGATAATAGAACATATTCTTTCATATAATTAACAGCAGTGATGGTGATTTGTGGTTGGTTGTCGTTTAGGATAGTGAGGTAAACAGGAGCATATCTACGAAACTAGAGGTAAGCTGTATCAAATAAAGACATCTAACTTGTGCTGAAAAACTGGTCCAGTACAGGAGCTGTCTAGGTCAGTTGGAAGAAGTTTGATAAGCTCAGCTTTTTTTCATTATTAAAGTTTAACCCCAAGCTATTTTACCAGTCAAGGAAATATTTTTAGGGTCAAAACATGTATGCTTTTCATAAGCAGAAAAGGTATTGCATATCTGTTCCAAGTCAAATTTTGGAAGCAGTTATTCTTGAAAGTTTTTTTTTTCCTGTGGCATTTCATGGAAAACACTTGCTCCAGCCAACAAGTTGTGGATGTATTTTCTTAGACTGAAAAAAATTCTTATGATGAGTAAGCTAATTGAAGCCATGGGAATAGATGTAATTAAAGATTTTTTTTGGTTTATAATGCAATCATGAAGTTGGAAAGAATCTTGAAAAGTCATCTATTTTAACTCTCTAATTTAAGCTCATAAATAGATATCTGTTGTATTTTCATAGCCATCTAGAAACTATCAGATGAACCCTCTAAGTAGATCCCACACCCTAGTGGTTCTTAAGATTGTGAAGTTATGTTCTAAAAGTTATATGACTCTTGTGAGGCAAAATAAACTGTGAAACACAATACAAATATAAGCCTTTATATTAGTTTTTTTATGTGCATGTATAATCATTTGTAATGTGATTCTTAGCCCATTCTTTATTTCCTTTGTATCACTCATTTTCTACATTTCTCATTCTACTCATGCTGTCAGGAATTTGTCGGTGGTGATCATCTCACAAGCAGCAAGACTCGTGTTAAGTAATGCCAACACGATGGCCTTGTATTGTGGCAGAAGCACATGCCCCAGGATACTAATTTTGGGCAAGTCATTTTGATGGGGCACAAGGAAGGTAGATTATCTCTGGAGCTCAAGGAGTGAAAAGACACAAAGTTGTTTTCTAGATTCCACTTGTTTTTACTGACCTGCTGGCTCACCTCTTCGGCTTTGAGCAACAGATGGATTGGCTGTTTCTCTCCTCTACCCTTGCAACTTCCTTCCACTTCTCTGACTTACTTATGCATGTGTGTTCAATATCTTGAGTGAGGGACCCAACTTACACAAGATACCTTTTACTTGGGCAAAAGCAGAAAGAACAGTCTTTTGTCTGTCTTTGTGGTGGCTCAGCGTGTACTCATGGATTGCAGTCTAGTCTGCTGGTGATTTTTCTCCTCCACACTGCCTGTCCTGGACTGTCCCACACCATGAGGAGGCAGCCATGTAGAGACTTCTTTGTACCCTCCCATCTGGATTAGCAAGTGCCCTGTGTTAAATCCCCTAGTATGTAACCATATATCCCATTGGTTCTCCTTCAGTGTTTATCTATAACTGTTAAGTATATGAACTAGAACCAGGGTCCAAGCATCAGAACCCTTAGAAGTCAAGCTGCCTCTCATTTCTGTCATTTCTTGAGCTACTTTCAAGCTTCTCTTTCTCTTTAGGTAGATTCTGAGTGCACCTCCAGAAATTCTGCTGGAAAATATAACCTTACTGGAGCTTCTAGGAATTCCTGGGAAAACTTACATGTCTAATCACCAGAAGAAATAAGGATTCTTTCGTTTAGCATATATATCTTGCTTCGTGTAAAAGTAATTCTCAGAAATGAACTCTGTTGGATCTATTTGATTTATGTATGATGACCTTGAATGATATACAGTATTCAGGGAGGCAAATTATAAGGATAAATTGAACTAATTGACTTTTGGGATTCTAATGGCATTTTCTTGTGCACAGGAACGTTGGGGACTGAGCTGACCACTTTGTGAGGGGTGATAGCTATCAGAACATGCTCAAAGGGTCATGGTGATTGTTTCCAACTGGTACATGAACATCAGTCACTCGGCATATCACCACCCCCACAAATCCTACCCCAAATTCTCATTTGCCCATGGAAATCATATTCATGGAGTCTGTGATAGCCTGCAAGCACAATACTAAGATTGGAAAAATTAAAAAGGTGATCAGCAAGGAAGGCAGTGTAGTATGACTTCATGATTTAGTAGGAGAGATAGATAACTGCAAGAGAGGGAAGGATTGAATTTATACAAAGATACATTTCCTTTATTCTTTGTTTTATCATGTACTGCCTTTTGACCATGAAATTTCGTGAAGCATTAAGTTTGTAAGAAAACATTACCTGCGCTTGAACTTATCAATTAACAATTTACTTGATCCATTTATGGTACACTATGACTACATTTCAATGTCTGACAGATGGAAATACAACTCTTACATATAATATAAAACACTTAGTGTAACAGTGACTCATGCATTTTTATTTTTAATTTCATTGGAGAATTTTTTTGATCACAAAATCTTTTTAAAAATCATACATGTTGAATTTTTCAAATTTCAGTAGCTAGTAATATCACAATTTTTAATTTATCAAATAATATGATCAATCATAAATTTCTCAATATTTAAACATTTTTAGCCATGCTGAATTTCTGATTCCCTTGGATCTAATTTATCAGAAATGAATTTGAAATTTTTAAACTCTAAATGCAGCAGGCATGAATAGTGATGCAAACACTCCACTGTAAAAGAAATAGCACCTGTTTATAATCTTCAAATCAATTTGGTCCAGCTTCAAGCACATAGCCCTCTAGGTAGGCAGGAAATTCAGTGACAGTAATTTCTGAGTCACCATTCTACTTCCTGTACTATAATTCTCTAGGGCCTTACAAAGCACCAGAACATCATCTGTCTGAAATTCTGTGTCGTCAGTCCTGTCTCCCCACTGCCCTCAAGCCAGTAGTTGCATAGCCCTACCTCTGCGTGCAGCCACTTTCTCGGTGTTAGCTGCTTCTCAGACTAGCACAGTGCTGTCCCTCACGTTTCAGAGAATCATAAGTCTCTGCTTTATCACCAGATTGGGAGAATTTCTTTCTTCCCTCTCCCTGAAAGCTGATCTGCACTACAAAAACACTTAATTTAATCTCTTCAATGAAGGTTTTGTAAAAGAGAAGAAAGAATCAGTTCAAAAATCCTTGAGGCAATGAATTACAAATCCTAACAGCTTAGGGCTGAGTGTGGGTAGTGGATATAGAGAACGGAAGGCTAATTTGATAGCATGAATTGTGACACTTTCTATTTCTTCTATGCTTTGTAAGAGTTTAAACCACTCAAAGACACACTTCCTTCCCAAGGTTTTCTTGCTAAAACCAGAATTTCTTGCTAAAACCATTTGAGCCTCATGGATTTTCAGAGAAATGCTTTTGTATGAGTATTTCAATTTTTTACATGACTTGGTATATTCATTTTTCTCATTTTATCTGAAGTCGACTTTGGTAATATCAGTATTTCTAAAAGAATATTTATTTCACAGGGTTTGTAATGTGTACCAGAGAATTACGTATCCTATTGCAATTTTTAAAGTCTTATCCGTTTGAGAGGCTATATATTTTTCTTATTTTTAATTTTTATTTTTAAAAGTGATATTGGCACACTTTTGACATGCATAATGATCACTCACCATAGGGAATTTGTACTTGTACATAGTATATAATGATTCTTCTTTTTCTCCCCATTTCTTTCTCTCCCTTCAACCCCTCTTTCCCTCCTTCTTCACAAAAGCTTTGCTTCCATTTTTTCCTTCTGTTTTTGTTATTTTCTTTCCTTCCCTTTAATTCTAACTTTTCAAGGTTTTAATTCTTATTTGACATGGCAACACTGGAAGCTGTGTACTTTTCTGTTACCTTCCATAGTTTTATATATTGAGCTTATTTATTAATTCTACTTTACATTTTTCATTTTATAGCTATTAATTTCTGTCCTCACTTTTTCTCTAGGATAGTCTTGTTTTGCTAACTTGTTGAGTTAAATGTTTAGTTAATTGTTTCCAATCATTCTTGTTCAGTGAAAAATATATTTGATTTTGTGCATGTAACTGACTGGTCCCATCTTATATTTGGAGAAACTTGTGATTGTAATTATTATGTAATTCTTCTATTTTCATTGATTTCAGGTTTCCCTTATTTTATTGATTTGTGATGAGCAGATACATCCTCAGAGGCTTCAGTTTGCTGAATTTCTGTTGTTTTTCTTTGAAATATTAATGGCCTATTTTGTTCTAAAGTCCCCAGCACTTATCTCAGTTTATATACTGTAGGTTCAGGTCTGGAAGTCTGAGAATGAGGAGTACCAAGATGAGAGGTGTATGCCCTGGCTCAAATAGTTAGGCATGATAGATACAATTCTCTCTCTCTTTGTTCTATTTCAGTCCTCAGATGATTGAATGATATCTACACGAATTGCCGTGGACCATCTTCTTTCCTCAGGGCACTAATTCAAATACTCCTCTTTCCCAGAAATACCCTCACAGGCACCCTCAGAAGTTCACCAGATATCTGAGCATTCCACATCCCCATCAAGTTAACATACAATTACCCATCCACCTGTTTTAACTTGGTACCCGTACAACACCTTAAACCACACTTACTCCCCGAAAAGCTGATAACAGCATTACATTCTGCCTAACCAAATATAACTATCCTGGGCTGGGGATATAGCTCAGTGGAATAAGCGCTTGCCTAGCAAGCGCAGGGTCCTGAGTTCGATCCCCAGTACTGCAAAAAAAAAAAAAAAAAACAAAAACAAATATAACTATCCTCTGTGTAACCAAAGCAAACTATCCTTTTCCTCAAAAGAGTAAGTATGGTCTTTGAGTGATGTTTGCTCTTTACCATGACATCCTATAAGAGAAATAATGTTCTAAAATTACCAATATTTAAAATCTGTGGAATGAAGTCAATATATTTTGTTATGTGTCAAAGAATAAGAGATAAGAACAAAATATGCAGATACAAAATATATGGTATCTATGTTTGTATATAGTATAAAATTATATGTATATTTGTGTGCTAGTCACAAATTCCTATTGCTCAGAAAAAGAAATAAAGGCATGAGCTAAATCAAGTTAAAGGATAAGAGGGTTATTTTGGTTTATGGTTTCAAAGGTTCAGTCCATGGTTGCTTGATCATGTTGCTTTGGGCTGGTGGGAAGTCGGTATATCATGGTGGGAGAGTATAGCACAGGAATCTGTTCACCTTATGGTGGCCAGGAAGCAAAGGGAGGAATAAGAAGATAGATCATAAGGTCCCCCTCTCCAATGACCTAGCTCCCTCCCTCTGTGCATCTTCTAAAGGTTTCACCACCCCTTAGTATTTGCAAGAGGTCAGTGACCAAATCTTTACCACATGGACCTTTAGGTGACATTTAAGACCCAAATTGAAACAATTTACACCAAACTAAGGAAGAAATACTTGTAATAGTTCTCATTTCTCTATGTGACCCTGTGGCTATAAGTAATATTTATAATCACTTTCTCTCTCTACCCATTCTGGAATACTTCTGCTTTTAGCAAGCACCTCAGCTTGTCATAACTCTTTAGCTGTTAGAATCACTCAAATATTCCTAAAGAGTCTGGATTATTATAGTCCTGCATACACTGAAGTGTTACAGTTTTCCGTCTACTTTAATCACAGGGCTAGCTAACACTGAAAGACAATATAATAGATCTGCAGTATTCCAGATGTACTTTTCCTTACCTGCATTTTGGAATAACAGGATAATTTCTGTTTGGTAATCAGGATGAATCACCCCAATTAGCAAAGAAACTCTCTTTTCTGCTTGATGATTTGGAGGCATAAAGAGTCCAGTGTAGTTATGTGACAATAATTGTGTCTCCCGGTAGAAATGTTCTTCCTTTTTTAAGACGTCTATACCAACAGAAGAGAATGTCACAGTAATTGTGAACAAAATTTTGTGAGTAGGTCACCAGGAGTAATAGTGAATGGTGTCCCTCCGAACTCTACCCTCTTATTCTTGAAACTCATGAATCCTGCCTATCAGAGAAATAGCATCAGCTATTCCATGCTGGACCTTGCTTAGTTCTGAAAGGTAAGGCCATTTAGCTGACTACATAACTTAGTTTACAAAGACAATTCTACCAGTCTACCATGCCATTATTTCAGGATAGTGAGATGGTAAAGCAAGTGAATTCCATGAAAATTGGTCCATTACATTATTTTTCTTTCTCTGAAGTGAGTCCCTTGACATAAAGCACTGCTGAATGACATTTGATAGAAGATAAAGCATTCTGTAAAACTGTGAAGCATAGTTTTGGTAAAAATACTGAATCCAGGAGAGGCAAATCCATATTCAGAAGGAAAAAAATGCCGCCTTTTCCATGAGTGAAACAGTACAGTATTAGCTATACCCAGGTTACCTGTGGTGAATGAAAGTTAATATTCCTGATGTTGATTTCAATTTGATACTGTTGAACCCCTGATAACCTCTGTCACTGCCATCATAGGCATTTTGTTCATAAGTACATTGGTAAGAGCGTTGGTTGGGGAGCACTGGTATCCCTATAACATGGAATCTTACCTACTTATTATAACCTTCCTCTACTAAGGTCACCTTTGTTGAGTATTCTTATATGACACAAGCATCCTCATGGGCTTTGGTTATGTATAGAAGTTCATATGCACATGCCTTTGCAAATTTTTCTTGTAACCTATTTGCCGTGATCTTTTCAAAGTCTTGCTCAGCCAACCAAGCCCTTGGCAATAGCCTGTGAATTATATGTAATCACCTGGCTGGTCATTTCTTCTTTCAAGCAAAGTACATAAGCATAGTTCATGATCATAGTACATGCTAAATAGCTCTACCAATCAGGAAGATTTCTTTTCAGTATTGACCTTTAGGGATATTTCAGACATGAACTGTAGTCTACAGCTGTCCTCTTATGTGTTGTAACTATATATTGTGTATAGTATTCTGTAGACCAGGCCTAACTCTTCTCTTTCTCTGTAAGTTGGTCATAGGGAGCTTATTTTCGTATAGATGAGGGCTGGGAGAGAGAAGACAATGTAGAAGAACTGATGATGAGACCATCTCCTAATGTAGCCTACTTGCATCTTTAGGACCCTCTTGGGCCCTAATATCACTTTCATCAGGGAGTCTTGTTTTGCACATACAACTTTATATCTTGTCAATCAGATAAAAAAAACAGCTCACCATGGATCAGAGCACATTTGGTAGCCTGAAGTCAAGCACTCAGCAGCTTCTAAGGCCCACTAGCAGGGTAAGAGCTAACTTTCAAAATAGGTGTCATAAGCCTGTGAATGATAAAAGGACTTTACTAAAAACCAAGGGGCAGTGCATGATTGTTCTATACAAGCCTGTCAAGGCCTCCAGAGAGCAATGCTATTTGCCACTGACACTGGAAGCATCATTAGATCTGCTGGATCCTACAGCCCAAGTGGCAGACAAGCCTGCAGGCCAGCACATCTATTCTGTTGTGGAATCCTTTCTTATTCTTGGCCCATTTCCATATAAGCAGCATTTTAGGCCACTTAGTAAGTGGGCTGGAGCAACACATTTAGGTGAGGGGTGTATTATTGACAAAATCTAAAGATGCCAACTAGATATTGTGCCTCTTTCTTGGTTATAGAAGTAGCCAGATGCAACAATTTGGCCTTATCATCCTTCATATTAATTAACTGGCACATGTTTGCATGTTCTTTTGCTC
>PVLD010035319.1:0-11895 GCA_004027595.1 Dinomys branickii | reverse complement strand
GGGCTTTCCCACGTCTCGCCCCGGCAGCCTGGTCCGCCCTACCACATCTCCCCCGGCATCCCAGAGAAATACGCCCAGTCTAAACTTCCCAGCCGAGGTCCCGGCATTCACGCTCGCCAAGTCTGTCTCGAGCTGGCGGCGCCCATCAAGGAGGTTCGCTCCCTTGCTGCTCACCTGGTCGCCATCTTCCCCGGATCTTGATGAATGGGTTCTTGATGGGTGGGTGGAGATGATGAATGGATGGGTGGAGAGATGGCTGAATGGGTAAATACGTGGATGAATAGGTGTATAGGAGATACATGGAGGTGAGAAAATAGGTAGATAGCTAAGTGGTGGACCAGGTAGGTAGGAAGACGGGGATGAACAAATGTAGGTGGGATAGATGGATGGACACATGGGAATTGGTGTATGGATGGATAGATGGGTAGATGGTGGATGGGTGGTGGGGTACACAACTGTAAAGATGGGAAAATAAATGAGCAGACCTGGGGATAAGATGACAGCCAGTTGTACATGGCTGTATGAAGTGTGATTGAAAAATACGGTGAATGTTTACATGAAAAAATTATTATAATAAAAGATACACTGCCATGAATCCCCCTCAAAATCCTCCCCTTACTTAAAACAGACTTATCCATCCCTCTTGCCCCTTCCTGAGGTAGGTCTGGAGTCCTCTTTGGTAAGTGCCTTTAGTTATACCATCATGGCTGCCTCAGTGTCATGAATTGATTTAAAACATTATCTTTCATGGTCATTTTGACTTTGAGGAAGACCCAGAAGTCCCGTGGTACCAGCTCAGGTGAATAAAGTAGATGAGGACACAGGGCCATGTTTTTATGAGTCTCCTTTCCATTGAATAAACAAGGCAGCAGCATCATTCACATGGTTTTGATCACACCCATAGACACTCAGGAAAGAGGACTTCCAGAACCGCTACAGACAGAGACAAGAATGATGGGATAAATGTGTTTGAAGTGAAGGAGAAGTCTTTGAAGAGGATTTGTAGCCATGTGTCTTTTGCTGTGATACATCTTTAAATTTAAATATTCACTGTATATTTTGATCACCCTTCGTATGATGAGTAGATGGTACAGGGTTGGGTGAGAGATGGGAAGTGTGGATGCAGTGGGAAAAATGGGGTTTGGAGGTTCAGAATCAGATTGGCACCCCAGCTGCACAGGTCTGTGGATAGATGGTGGATACCCACAGAGAGCATTTCCTTTTTGACTGTCTCCTGGCTCAGACACTGCAACTGGTGGCAAGTTGCAAGGGACATAACCCACACCTCCTTTATTTCCTGCGTGAATTTCCAACACTCATGGTGACAGTGCTCAGAGGACTGCTTCAGAAGAGGGCAGACTTGAGATAGCTGCTGCTGCTGCTGCTTCAAGTAGCTCTGGCCCAAAGAATAGCCAGGTGGGTGAAGCAGCGAGTTCCAGAGAGGACCAGTTCATTGCTGAAGTGTAGAGTTTTTCCCAGCCTTCCCCATTCATGTCCTTTCATATTAAATTTCCACACTCCCTCCCATAGCTACCAGCACTGCACACCCAACAATGGAAGCCCATCTTGTCTTTACAGCCCAGTTCAAAGGCTGCTTCATGCAGGAACTCTTCCCTGATCCACACAGAACTCAGCATCCCCACAATCCAATCCCTGCAACACACATGAGACTTTAGAGGAGCATTTTAGAGCTAAACCTGCAAAATAAGGTCAATCCCACTGAAGTCTGTTTTTCAGAACACAGTAGAACCAACAGTAATCATGATTCCTCCCAGCCGGAGAATGGTATCTTACATACATCCTCTTTGCTCTCCCCAGCAAAGTGAGTGGTAGAATCTCCACATTTTGATAAGGAAACTAAGGCAGGAAAAGCTGAGCAACTTGATTTGTGTAACCCAAGCAGGAGGTGTTGAGAGCCAGGGAAGAGTGGAATTCTTCCCTGCTCTGAGGCTCCTCCCTGCCCCTTTAGATGTCTCAATTCTTTCTCCTGCCTGCACCATGCACATGCAGTGACAGCTGTAAATCTGAACTCTTCCAATACTCAGGTGACCAGTTGTCCAGCTGGTAGGAAATGCAGTGTTCAGAATCACACTCATTTAATTCTATTTGCAGTGGACATTTTGTCAGTCTGATTGCCTGATTGTTGACATATTTGTTGCCGGGATTCTCTGATCAGTGCCCTTCTACCCTCTGAACAGTGAGTCCTGTGAGAACAGATAGCATGACTATGTTGTGACCAAGATACCCTGCTCCCGGGCTGATACCAAGACATCAGTAGGTACTCAGTAAAGATGTACAGAGTACATGATGCATGGGGCTCATCAGCTGTCTTTGCTAACCATGAACTTGGGCAAATTGCATGTGTAACCTCTCATAAACAACCAGGACCTATGGGGTAGGAACAACCATCTCCTTTTCACAGATAGAGAAACTGAGGTTCTGGGTATTCACTAAGTGCATCAAAGTTCAGCACCCCAAACCCCATGGCTGTTGTGCATCCAAGGTTCAAATTGAAATTTCCCATTATGATTTGAACCTAAAAATGTCCCTCCAAAGTGTCACATGTTCAGAGGTAGGGCTTTTGGAAAGTGATTGGATCATGACAGCACTACACTCACCAGTGCATTTGCCTGTTATTGACTCACCATTGGGAGGTGATGGAAATTTGGGGGGTGGCATTAGTCATAGGGAGTGGATCATGAAGGTGTGACCTTGGGGACTATGTTTTGTCCCCAGCCCCTTCATCTTAGGCTTCTCTCCTTAAGGTCTGCCATAGGGTGATCAGCTTTCCTTTCACCATGAGATAACAGCTCAGCACAGGTCCATGAACAACAGTGATGGTCTACCATGGACTGATGCTTCTAAAACCGTGAACCAAAATAGACTCTCCTTTCAGTTGCTACTCTCGGGAATTTTGTCACAGGAGCAGGAAGCTGACTAATGTAACTTCTGATGCTTTGCTCATCCCAGTACATCTATGAGCATGTGACCATGCTCCAGTTCTGCAGTACTAAGCAGCACTAACCCACGTCTGTCCTGTACTTGTTTGCAGGCTCAGGAGACACCAGGGCCACGGTGGCCAAATCCTAGACCTTGAAGGCAGAGCTGGAAGCCAGGCCCAGAGCAAGCTCCAAGACGGCTGCAACAACAACATCCTGACCCACCCCTGCCCCCAGGGCTGTAGCAGCTAATCCTCCACCTGTAGCTGCCCAGGAGGCAGCAGGCCTCTCTGCCCTGCCCATCCAGAGCCCCTCTCTATGCTATGATGGTTCCCATCTCATCTCCTGAAAACCAGAAAGAGCCCTGAACTTGGATCTGGGAAGCCTGGATCCCAGCCAATTTGCTCTGTGACCTCGGACACACCCTATCTGTGCCTCAGTTTTCTGCATCGGCCAGTGAAGTTAAGCAGCTCCCTTCCGCACCTCCAGTTACAAGATTATTGTGAGAATCCAGCTGGATAGCAGATATGCAAACTCTTGGGCATTTATAAAATTGTTTATACTTGCAATTAGAATCCTAATATTTGAAGTACACTCCCATCCCCTGACACAATGAGACCATCCTCACTTTGCAGTTTGGCCTGACTTAGTTTGCTAGATGGTACTTTGGAAATCTACAGCCCTGAGGGCATTTTAACTATGTCACATGTCTGCCCTTCTATAAAACACTGCCCCCAGATCCTGGAGCAGCCCTGGGGGGATTTCATTTGCATTCTCTGCTGGCCACAGACTCTCCGACCTTGCAGAACCATGCAGCACACAGACTAGCCAGGTCCTGAGGTCTTGGTATTGCAGGTGTGCTCCTCCCTGGATCCCCAAGGATGCCCAACCTTGGAATGTTAGCAGCCTTCTAGACACATGCCCCCAGGGCTAGGCTGGCACAAAGGTATCCTGTTAGATGATAGTCAGCTCACTGGTCATCAGTTACACCTCAGTGCTCGCCATGCTCCCCCAAAGCGCAGCCCTACAGCAGAGCCCCTTTCAAGGAGAGCAGTGGTCTGGAGAGCCTGGAAGGGAACCAAGGGACCTGATGGGCATTGGTAAGAATGGCTTCCTATTAGTAACTTAGGAAGCATGAGTGTTTAGAAAGTCTGTTCTGCAAGGAAATTGGCATTACTCAAAGGCCAGCTACTGTAGGATGAGGTAAGGACAACTTGCCCTTGAACTGGGAGATGCTGAGGCTTAAAAAGTAAAACAAAGCTTTGCAGTCAGACTCATGTACAGAATCCAGCCCTGCTGCTGCTGTGCTGGAAAAGCTTAGGCCAGTCACGTGGTCATGTAACTGTCAGGTAAATCATTTTAAAATGGGGATAAAATGGGGACCCGGGCACGATGGCACACACCTGTAACCCTAGCACTCGGGAGGCTCAGGCAGGAGGATTGTGAGTTCCAGGTCAGCCTGGGCAACTTGACAAGACTCCCTCACAATACAAAGAAAAAAATAAAGTAAACTAAACTAAAAAACGGGGTTTCGCAAGAGCCTGTATGTAGCACACCCAGAAGGGCGAATGACTCCTCACTTTGCAGCCACTCTTCATCAGCGCCTTCGCCACCTTCATCTTCGCCCCCATGTGGAGATGCTCTCGCCCCCTGGACTTGGCGTGGCACTTTTTGTATAAAGAAGCCTCACTCCTGTTCCAGGCTCTTTTGACTTTGCTTGCACGCACTGATATCCGTACATCCCTGCTGAGTTCAGCTGTGTTTTTACTTTTCCATCGAGTTTCCATTTTCTACTTTTCAACAGGATAATTCAATCCTTGGGACTGTCTGTGTCCTCTCTTAGATTTCTTAAGAGACATTTTAATGTAGGATGAAGTTTTAAAAAGTACTCGTCGTTTCCCCCCTCACACCGAGGCTGTTTCTGGGTTGTGTTAACCACATCTGGCTGTGTCCTCAGCCCTGTGTGGGCTCCAGTCCCCATGGGCACTGTCCTACCTGCTCTGGCTCATAATAGGGCTGTTCCTGTCTTCCCTGCGACCTGGAAGTGTTCAGACTTTGCACAGGTGAACTGGTGTTGGGGCAGGAGCCAGAAGCAGCCTGGGAGACCCCAGGTTTCCTAGCTCTGTTTATGCGGCATTCCTTGTTCAGAATAAATGATTTCTCAGACATTTCTTTCTACTGCTCTGTTCTTAATTGAGGTTGGGTGGGATGTGGGGGCCTGAGACCCTGCATTTGTGACCTGCCCGGGAGCACAGATTGGGCTGGGCCAGAGATGACACTGAGGGCAGCAGGGACCTGGGCTGTAGCACTTCTGCTTTCAGCCTAGCTGGTCACACCCGTCGTTTCTCCACAGCCTGTGGCTGCTTTCTCACTATGACTGCAGGGTTGCACAGCTGCACCAGAGACCCTGTGGCCCACAGTGCTGAAATATATCGCATCTGCTGTTGAAGGGAAAAGGTTTGTGGACTCTTGACCTAGAAAACACACTTGTAGTCTTGCAGGCAGATGGCAAGTGTACAGTCGCCTTCTCACCTGCAAAAGCCAGTGGGTCTTAGAGCTTTCACAGTCCAGCCAGGGAGGTTCCCATGTGCAGAGACACCCATGGTTCATCCTGCCTGCCTGGCTGACTGCTGTGCTCTTTCCAAATTGTGTGGCCCCTGACAACCCCTCTTGAAAGGTGGGTATTATGGAAGGTCACCCTCTCCCTGTCTGCTTTCTCTCTGCTTCCACAGGTCTTCCTAGCCAGGCTGTATAGAGCAATTCTACTTTGTGTAGGTTTAGTCCCACTGTCCTTGTCACACAGCTCTGCAATGGCCACATGCAGTCTCCTCCCTCCTGCAGGCTGTGGTGTCCCTCAGAAGGGCTGATCCAAGTGGCCCAACACAGAGTACCTGTTAGGCAGGTTCTCAGTAAACATGAAAGTTGCAAACACTTCCACATTGCCCTGACCCAGGTCACACTTAGCAAACACCTGTCACTTTGACAGTTCCATCCACCAAAGAGGTAGCTGCTTTGTCCAGGCCAATTGCAGACATGCATGATTAATGATCTTCCTCTCAGGATCTCTGAACTCTATGTTTATTCTCCACCCCACCTGCACTCTCAGCTCTGATTCTTTCCACTCTTCAGGGAAAGGGGAGGGCTAAGGGTAAGATTTTTGCATACACGAAGCTGTCATCTTTGCTTGTACTAATGCTAAGACTCTCTTTATACAAACTTCTATACTGGATTCAACAGCATTTTCTCAATAGGAATTCATTCCACACATTGCTATGGTATGAATATTTGTATTTCCCCAGAATTCATATGCTGAGATCTTAGCCATCCCCTAAGGTGATAGTGTTGGGAGAAGTAGGACCTTTGCGGGGAGGATTAGGTCAAGAGGGTAGACACCAGAAATAGAATTAGTGCCCCTCTAAAAGAGACCAAAAGAGAGTTCAATTCCCACTTCCACCATGTGAAGACACAGGGAGAACGCACCACATGTGCATGAGAAAGTGGGCCCTCACTAGACCCTGAACTAGCCTGGACCTTGGATTTTCATTTCCAGAGCTGTGAGAAATAAATTTCTGCTGTTCATAACCCACCCAGTCTGGTATTTTGTTATAGCAGCCTGAACAGATTAAGGCACACATCATGTCTTTGGCCAACTCTTGACAATAAAGCCTGAGATTGGGTAGATCTCTACTAAAGTTCTTGTCAAGGCAAGAAAAAGCTGAATCCATTCTTACCACCCACTTCTCCATCTTCCCCAAACTCCATCCTCCACCACCACCATTCTGGACTCTCAGGGAACCTCACCATGACCATTAGTCATGCTATGTCAACTTGAATGGATTAAGAAATGCCCAAGGGATTAGTGGGGCATAGTTCTGGGTGTGTCTATAGATGACTGACATGTATACCAGCAAACAGGAGGGGAGAATCATCCCAGATGTAGGTGGCATTAACCAATAGGCTTATAGCTTGGGTGGAATAAAAAGGGAGAAAAAGGAAAGTGTGCCCATTTCGAAGAGTTCCATACTTCCTGAATAGATCATCCTTTGCTGTCATTGCCTTTGGGCTTTGATTCAAAAGTCTCTACTTCAGGCATCAGCCTCCACGTCTGCAGTTTCTTCAGTCTCCCAACATAGATTTAAACAATGACCCTCCAGAAAGCTTCCAGGCCTTTGATCTTGATTCATGCTGCATCCTTGATCCCTCTCATTCTGTAATTTCCATCTTCTCGGCTAAGCAGCTGCTGTATTCTCCCACATGTGATCCCACAGATGGCCACTGTAGATGCTTCCACCTCTGATCCTGTAAGCCTACCCTATAAATCCCCTTGCATGATTATTTATATGTTTTCTATTGATTCCTTTGCTCTAGAGAATCCTAACTAACATACTCAGGAAACAAGAGCAAAGTAGGAATACAGCTGACCATGTCAATATTGAGACACCAACCCAGATCCCACAGGGAGGTCAGGTTGAAGCAAGAAGCACAGGTTCTGAGCCTCCACTCCTCCCCAAATCTGAACTCAGCATGAGCAAACTCAGTGGTGCTAAGCTCAGCAACTCAGCCCCTTAGACATAGTGGCTCTGATTCTGACCAATCAGAAGAGGAACTGATCTCTCATTGTAGGAGACATGGGTAAGCACTGATCTCAGATAGTTATGGCAGGTGAAAATAGGCAAACATTCTCTGTTTACATTAATTGCTAAGCTGTAGGATAGTCCTGCTGTATCAGAAAGATCAGAATCCAAGAGGCTCAGGATTTAGTCAGTCCTCTTCTAGACAATTCCCTCTGTACAACTTCCCAGAACTCACCACACTGAGGTCACAAGAACGTGGTGCTGCACAGTGTTTTACATTACACTTTATACCTCTGGAAGAATTAGTACCCAGTTGTGGAGGACTCTGGGTGCTGCTGCGGTGTTGACTCTGCCAGCCCAACCTCACCGTAGCACGTTCACCCCTGGGTTGGAGGAGCATCCATAATACTGTCAGCTACTGTTCGGATGAGATGTTCTGGAAAGGACCATTCATTCCTGCAGTTTACTTCCCAAACATCCACAGCCTTCATCCAAGACATCAGAAAAGCCTCAGTTGGGGAACATTCACAAAGTGCCTGACCACCACTCACCTAAGCATTCAAGGTCATGAGAGATATGGAAAAACTAAGAAAGTGTTACAAACCACAAAAGACTAAGGAAAAGAGGTAACTAAGTGAAATGAAGTGTCATGGATTGTACCACACACCAGGGAAAGGGCAGTAGGTGGAATGCTGATAAAGTCTACACCAACCGTCCACTCTAGCTAATAAGAACGCACCAATGCTGACTCCTCAGTTTTGACAAATACACCATGGTTATGTAGGATATTTGCATCAGGGAGGAAGTGAGGGAATGGTCTCTAGGAACTTTGTGATGCAGTGTTTGCAGTCTTTTGATTAATCTAAAATGATTTCATTAAAAAAGGGCTTTGAAAACTGTGTCTACAATAAAAGCAGGCAGCAGTCCGCACAGCCTTGCTCCTCCCACTCTCTCCTGACTGTAGCTTCATTTTTCCAAGATCAAAACTTCTACTTTCCGAAGAAGCAGAAAGAGGAAGGACAAAGCTTCAGCCATAGGTTTTAGCAGAGCTTGTATTTTGGAGGTGGCAGTGCTCTGTCTGTCTGTCCCCATCTGTAAAGGCAGATGTCAAGTCTGCTGGCTGACTGAGACCATCCACAAGCACAAAAGTCACAACCACCCCAACCCCACGGGGTAAACCAAGACATTCACACCGCCACAGGAGCGTGGCTGAAACCCTCAGAGCCACCTCTTTTCATCAGCTTGGTCCTTTATTGATAAATCTAAAAGGCAGGTGACCATGACGAGACATGGAGGGAAATTGATAGCACAGATGAGGTCAAAATGACCATACAGACCCCACAGAGCACCTCTTTCCACAGGAAACAAACAGTTCTGGGAAGAGAACTTCAAAAGATTGAATTCATAGTATCACGCAGTTGGAAGAAGATATTGCACCCATAAAACAACAGAGCAAACTATTCTGAGAAACAATGGAAGAATGGGAAGAAATTCCTAGAAATTAAAAATTATTGCCAAAATAAAAGATGTCATAAAAGGCCTGGAAGAATAAGTGGAGGAAATCTCATAGACCCGTCCAAAAAGACACTGTAAGAAAAAAGTGGCTGAGAAGCTGAGACATGGAAGATCCATAATTTTAATACAAACAATGAGGTGTATCAAGTGCGTACTCTGGGATAAGCACTGGCTAACACAAACAGAAGTTTCAGGGCCCTAAAAATAGATGCACTCAGGATTCCCCTTTCATACAGGAAACTGAGTCACAGATGTGAGGACTGACATGAGAAGGCCATGCAGGTACTGAAGAAGAGAACCGGGTCCCAATCCCTGGCCGGGACCACTCCCCTCAGTTGCTTTCCTCCTGGCTGCTTCTTCTGGTGTCTAAGAAGATGCCTCAGCTCCTTAGAGAATCCCATCCACAGAAACATAACTTTGCATAAAATTTTGTTGGTTTGAAATGTTTAGAGGGAAATCACAGACAAAGAACAGATGTTTTCCTTCTACTTCTTGAGGTGAATGTGTTTGCGATGCAGCTGGTAGAAGTCAGGAGCTCGGAGCAGAAGCTGGAGAGAGGTGGCAAAGTGCCAGCCAACTCATTTGCCACAGGGATCCACAGGGCCACCTACTCTCAAGTGACGAGACAAGAAGTAGAGCTTATTGTCATCTGCATTATGTCACAGCGATTATATCTTGTTAGTATCGTTAAGTTGTATTTATAAAGTCAATAGAGCAGATCTAGATGTTGAGAAGCTGATATAATTTGGAGGCCCTCTTCAAGGAACTTAAGTATATATACAAGTTCAAAATTAGGTCCAGGGTTTTGGAAGGAATCTTAGAAATGGAAGGACACAAAGCTTAAATCAGTCTCTATTTATAGTCAGCTACCCCCAGTCAGTCCATAGACAAAACCAAATCAGGGAAAAAGAATGGAAAGGAAGGAAATATGGATTATAGAGCATAAATTATTTTTCAGTGTAAAGAGTAAGTAGATAATTTCCAAACAATTATATATACATATATATAGTTATTAAATCACACAAACATGTACATATAAGATTATGTGATATACAGTCAGAAAAAAATCTAAGTAGAAATGGTTAAATATTATTTCTGCTGTAGGTCTCATCTGGAAATGGTACAATATCACTGGGGGAATTTTGGTATTTCATCCAATTGAGGACTGACCAATGTTGTATCATGTTTGTGCAGTGTTTTTATAATTATAAAAAACACTGTCCCAGTGTGGTGTGTAAGCTCAATTGTGTCAACTTAATTGGCTTGGGAGCTACCAAGGGGATTAATAAAACACTTATGGTTGTCTCTTGTTGGGTCATGGCACCCTGGCCTTGAAGTCTATGTCTGGTGCCTGCTCCCTTCTTCTCTGGCCTTGTTCCCCTGCTCTGTTCTCCAGCCACCATGAACTGAATAGCTTTGCTCCACCACATCCTCCCACCATGACTTTCCTGCCTTGGAGCCAGCTGACCATGGACTGAATCCCTTGAAACCATGAGCCAACTTGAACCTCTTCTTTGAGTTGTGGATGTTGGTTATTGTGTCTCAGTGGTATGAAAACTGACTAATACAGCCAGGTACTTGGAAACACAGCCCCTTCCCTCTGTAGCCACCTACACACAAAGTCAGTGCACACTGCAGAGAAACCTGAGTAAGAGGCAGCTAACATACCCTACATGCTTTGCTACACAAAGTTTGTCCCCTGAGACCTTATAGGACTGCCCTTGGTCCAAGAGCTTTCCCTGAAGAGCTGGAAGAGCTAAAAGAGTTGAAACTCATGAATAGTTCTTCCCACTTCCTGATCCCTGGCTTGGAACTGATCAGTATGGCAATACAATAGGCCAAGACCTTCACCTGGGCCATACAAACTGTTGTCTCTGTTCTGCACATCTCTCAAGATTAGGATGAGACTGGGACATCACCAAAAATCATTATATCCCATCAACTGAGGAATGGACAAAAAAGACGTCGTATTTTTATACCACAATAGACCAAAAATCATATTCACTGAGCCTCTATTTCTTTCCCTGACCTCTGTTCCCTACTGGTACTTTCTAGAAACCACTTTTTTGTAGTACCAGAGAATAAACCCAGGGCCTTTGCACTGGCCTTCATTACCAACTCTTTATTATTTTTTTAGGAATTCAACAATGGTTGCTATATTGCATATTGCTGTCTTCAAATTAGTTGTTCAGATTACCAGATATATTCATGAAAAATTGGTCAAAAGTTTTCAAAAGAAAGAAAATTTAAGCACTGACTGTTCTTTTCAATAGACCGGTAGAAATCAGCAGTACAATTATCCCACCTATCCTGTGTGTGTGTCTGTATACCTCCCTTCATTCTTTTTTCATTCTTTTCTCCTTTCCCTCATCCCAGTTGTTCCTTCCCTTTGAGAAGTTTCTTTCTATTTCATAGTAGCTATTATACCTTTCAGATTTTATGTACTCTTTCAGGTTCTCACACCAGGGAGACAATATGGTGTTTACACATGCAGATCTGATTTATTTCACTTATCAATATGGTCTCTAGTTGCATCCATTTACCTATAAAAGCCTAGAGTTTATCTTTTTTATACCTGAGTAACACTCAACTGCGTAAAAATACCACTTCTTTTTTGTCCATTCCTCAGTTGATGGACATTTGGGTTGTTCCCAAGATTTAGCTATGACATACTACCAAAACTGTTGTACAGATTCAATGCAATTCCCATCAAACTACCGTTAACATACCTCACAGATCTAGAGAAAATATGCCTCAAATTCATCTGGAACCAGAAGAGACCCAGAATAGCAAAAGCAATCCTGGGCAATAAAGAAAAGTCAAGTGGAATCACAATCCCTGACCTGAAATTATACTACAAAGCAACT
>PVLD010035318.1:0-11896 GCA_004027595.1 Dinomys branickii | reverse complement strand
AGGTTAATCTCTTCCAAAGACACCATCATAGGCATATCCAGAAATCTAGAAATAATGTTTAAATAGCCATATGGCTATTCCTTAGCCTAGTCAAGTTGATGTATACAATTAAACCTAGAAGTCACTTTTGATTTGGTGTTGCATATAGAAAGTGGTATCTAGAAGTCACTTTTGATTTGGTGTTGCATATAGAAAGTGGTATGTCAAAAATATGAGTTTTATACTGCCACAGACAAAATCAAATTAATCCCTAGCAAAATGGAATCTATTTACACTATCAAAAAAGGAAACAAAGGCTCTCCCACCCCCTTTATCAGCTTAAGGTATAACACAGCTTTGTGTTTTGATAGTCTGACAGGCAGAAAATGGCATTGCATTGCTTAGTTGTACACTTCTGTATTTTTTAAAGTTTATCATTTATTTTTATTTTCAAGAGAAAAATAAAAAGAGGAACAATGCACACTGTGTTATGGTATTCTCCTACTAGCCTGTTTTGAAAACTTTGTTTTACACTTCTGTACTTAAGAGTGAAACAGACCATATTTGTTATGCCCATGCCGAGAGACTTACCCATTTTTGTACTGTGATTGTGGGATTAGCTTGACTTCAGATAATGGCATTTCAGGAGAAGGTAGAGTAGGAGGCGAAAGTATTCTCTGCATTCCTGCCCTCCCCTGAGCATGGGAACCACCAAGATCTGAGAGAAATTTTTCCTACTGAAGTTAGCCTGAGTATGCTCTCATTGTCATGACACTGTGGCCTGTGACAGTCCTGCTTCTGGTCCCAAGTGGAAGGCAGGAAAACAAGGGAGAAATTGACCATCACCAACCTAAGAAACCATAGAAGCGACCTAAATTCTCAGCGCACCACGGAACTGCGGGTGAGTCATTCACATATTCCTAACCAACTCTTAAATTTCTGTTTTGAGGGGATGACAAGAAGGCATTAAGACTTTTTCATTTTTGGAATCCCACTACAGTTAGGGTGGCCAGATAAAATACAGGGCACTCAGTTAAATTTGAATTTCAAATAAACAGTGAATCATATCTTAGTACACGTATTCCCCATGGAAGATGCTACATTATTTTTGCAAAAGTTGGCAACCCGAGCTACAGTGACAATTCTGTATAAGTTTTTGCATCCTCTTATCAGTCTCTGCACCTTCTCTGAAAAGCAGAACTAATAACATCACAGGGCTTTTATGAGGATCAAATGGGATAATGCATATGGCATTGTTTAGCAAATTATAAAATGCTTTTCAAATATTACCTGGTGGTGTCAGTATTTATATTTAGTACATACAGAACTGGCATTATGGAGGAGTTCCCTTCTGCTTCTCTTTGTCCCCACCAAAAAAACACAATGGGACTGAGTTGGGGAGGTGTAGGTTGCATCTCAGGAACTGTGGCATCATAGAATGCCTCGTCATTATCCTCTCCAATACAAATATAACAATATTTCACATTCTGCACTAAATAAACACTTAGGTTTAAATATAACTTTCTGTTAAATCGATTTTTTTAAGAAGTCTGAATGGGGTAATTATTTTCCCTAAAGAGTGCCAGGAATACATTGCAGCCTCCTTGCTGCTTAACAGTGTGTAGTAATAAAAGGTCTATCATCCTCAGAATGCTTATTATGGTGACAAATCACTGGAAGAAAGGGGAAATGATTTAGTACCTGCTCAATTCCGTTTATTCAGATCCTGCACATTCCAAATCTGAGGCATGCAGCCCTGTTTGCAGGGCAAGCAGGAAGCTATGGCTGGGGGAATGGTACTGGGTCAGTTTTCCACCTGGATATGGTTTCCAAATTGTAGTCAAACAATTAAATTTTTTTATTACTGAACTTCAATTGTCTCCCTCCTGCCACCACCTCCCTCAAAATAGTAATTCTCTTGTCTTCCCATCCAAGTGAGCACTGCTGTAACTTTAAGAGCATGAAAGTGAACGTGGGGAGGAGGTCAGTGCGCAGGGCACCCAGCAGGTTTGATGTGTCAGTGGATAAATGATGGGATCACATCTGGAACAGTTTGGTGAATAAATAAAATGTGAAACCTCATATATCACTGCCCACCTTCCAATCTGTAAGGGAAAGAGCAAATAAATTCTCTAATGACCTTGTAAAGCACATAAAAGATATTGAATAAACTCTAGAAATTTTGTGGCTAAAAGTGTCCATATTAAATAACAAATTTCAGAGTGGAAAAATGCTTGAAATATAGGAGTCTTCCTCATAAAGTGCTGTTTTATTTTATGTGTTATTTATTAGTTCACACTTGAATAGCTCTGAATAATGTAATTTAGATTTTAACTCTGTGTTATAAAAACACTTTTCCTTCTGGTATGTTCCCGGAGGGGTTTTATATTTACACTGAGGGAAGGCTGTTCTTGATCTTGATGGCTTTGGCTGCCACGAAAGCCTGCCATCTCTGGCCATCATTAATTTATGTATATTTCTAGTGCCATTAACTTTAGGAAATCTTTGGGACCATATAGGTAAATTCCATCTGCCAGGTATTAATCAGAATTGAAGTGCGGCTGAATTCTCCTCCTTCAGACAGAGTTAAGAAGGGGAAGGGGCCGGAAGTGACAGTCTTGGGTCTGTCAAGGATCCATCACACGTAGCATTTATTTCAAGGAGTCATTTATGTGCGTTCCATATTAAGCAGCAATTGGTGAGCAGATGGTATCTTGGCCACTGCCCCAGAAGGCTGGGATTCTTGTCTCGGTTCTGCCCCTAGATTTCTGTATGACCTCAAATAAGCCTCATCTCTTCGTTCCTCTACTCGCTCATCTGGAAAATAAATGAGGGATGGGCCTTCATCCTTTCTAAGCCTCCCCCCAACTCTGGCATTTCTTCATTGTCTGATTTGTCATGTTGAACAGGCAGCAGCTGTTTGATCAACAGGTGAGTCTGATCATGGCACCGAGAGAGGTCGGGAAGTGAAACCATTTCCCAAGTCCTTTGGTGACCATAAGAGAGAAGAGGAGATTATTTAAGCCAAATCTTGGGCTTTAGCATCATTTCTTAAAATCACACGATCCAAGGCAATTCATTGGGCAGATGTAACCACTCTCTGAGCACTTGCCACATTTCAATTCTACGTGATGCAGGGTTGTTAACATAGCAGGGCTGCCTCACAAGATTGCTCCAAACCTTAAATGTTAGATCACTGTTGTCTCCGGCCAAGTCTGAAGAAATGGGGAACCAGACAACTACTCTTCATTTTGTCCCAGCTGATGTCTTGGGGCTGCTTTTCTGCCAGTAAGTAGGTCTCGCTGTGGATGAGCACTTTCAAAGCCTGGCTCAGGCCCTTAGAGGAGCACATGGCTCTCTCTCTCTCTCTCTCTCAGTCCATTGTTTTCCGTTCTTACAGAGATGACTGATCTTGTGGGGAGCTGCTGACTTATAGGTCTCCTCTCAGTTGCTATAGAAGGACTTGATGATGTCATAATGAAGCCCGTGGTCATGGATCTTAGTGGTCTTCTCTATCACGTGCACTGAACACATCTGCAAATACTCAGTTAAGGATGCAATTAGCCAGTTGTTTCCCCAAATGACAGATGGTCAGCTAATGCCCATAATTGCACCAGCACTTGAGTATTTACAGGTGTATTCTGGCCATCACCAGCATCAAGCTGCCCTGGGAACCACAGTTATATCCAGAGGGAAGGTTTGGCAAGGACCCCTTAACAATACCTCCCTTAATTACTCTGTTGCTCATTTTCTGCGCTTTGAAGCAGGAAATTCTTAGGATCTTTTCCAGCTCATTTTGCCCCTCTGTGTTCCCAGCAATTGTGGGTCCCAGACGTTTTGGAATGGGAACTTGCATTTGTTGCTAGCTGGTGGAGTTGAGAACCCAGGGGCAAAGCTAGCTCTCTGCCTTCCAAAAAGATTTGTGGCTGGGGCCAGATGTCCCCTTGTCCTTCAGTCTTCACTGACCTATTAGGATGCTCCATCTACGATTAGTTGGGAAAGAATCAAGCTGCATTCCAACTGTGGGAAGAACTGTTCTCACAGGTCCATTTTTGGCGTGTCATCAGACATGCATTTGGAGGCTTACAAGAGGATGCCATTCCTTGGTGAGGCAGGATTTCGCTCCTATGCTGTCACAGCTATGCGAAGACCGCAAATACACTGGAGCTGTTGGGTGATGGGAAAAGCCGCGGTGAAAGATCTAAGTCCAAGTGCTAGCTCTGCTTCTAGCTGCGTTGTGACTTTGCGCGCGGCACGTGACCTTGTTTCTTTATCTAAGCTGCGCACAAACTACCTCAGAGAGTTGTGCAGGCCGAGACGGTTTTGTGAGGCGCTGTGCGGACTGTGATGTGCTGGACCAGGGTTCCATTTCCTTCATTTTACAGGGGCTGCTGCTACACCCAGACCCGGTGTGCATCTCTTCCACATGAAAATTGCAGTGTTCCTCTTCAGATAAGGAAGCGGTCCATAGTATGAAGCAGATCTTCATGAAATCACACATATATGAATCTATGTGTTGAGTTAATATGTGAACACATCATGATTTATGAGGTTAAAAATGAGCATAGGAAGATGAGTAGAAATCAGATATAATGTTCCTTTTTCAGTCAAGCTTATCCCGGGGCAACGACTCTATTTCCTCCCATTGTGTCCGTTGTAATGTGCACAGGTTCAGCAGCAGAGAAAGGTGTGGCCAGTAAGAGCCAGGGTGATGATGTTAATGGGAAAACTTGTTTAAATGTCCAGAGTCGGCTGCCTTCTTTCTCATGCATTCTCACTGGCCAGTAATGGTGGAAAGCTTTTACTGAGCACGGACTGATGTGGGTTTGATGAGTTATTTTGATGTCAAGTTCTTTGCACAAATCCAGGACCGATAGTTTCTTGTGATGATAAAGACTCAGAACTTGCTTTGTTCTTGCTCACTGAGGGAGAGAACTTAGACTACATGGATGGCTGATGTCCCCTTCAAGGAGACTGTGCAGCAAATAGGCTAAGAAGAAGGGACTGAATTATTGTTGAGGATTGGTGTTGACTAAATATTGGCATTCTTTCTTTAAGCCAGACCCATAAGCGGTATGCTATTTAGAATACCTCTGAACCGTACTGCTATGGTGATAAGTTGGTTTTAAACTATTCACTGACAGGTTAGCTCTGCCTGGAGTAAGAGCCCTATTTACTGTGGGGCAGCAGGTCTTAACATTTTATACACTGGCCACTTTGGTGGTCTGGGGAAGTCCATAGGCCCATATCAGAAAATGGTCTCTAAATGCACACAGTAAAATTCGTGAGATTAGTGAAGAAACCAATAATATTGGAATATAGCTCCAAAATGTTTTTACAAACAAATCTTTGATCCCATAACATACATACTTCTTTATCAAGGAGCTGTAAACAAGTACTGTAATTTTAGAGTAGTGAGTACAAATGACATTTTGAGAAATGTTCAACAACCCTAATGTGATTTGCAAATGTCTCTAATTTCTCTTGACAACCTGTCACAAGTACTGCTAATATTATTGTGGTTTATTACGTATGTTTGCTAATTGGAGAAAATTCTAAATCTGCTTATGTGTTGGCAAAATTAACAACATAACATTTTCCAATCCACACTTCCAGTTTGCAGCCATTAATCGTGTCAACTGGACTGAGGAAAGAAATGCCCAGCAGATTAGTAAAGCACACTTCTGGGTGGTACCATCCAATAAGCTCGTAGCATGGGATGGAATAAAAGGCAGAGGAGGCGGTCGGTGTATGTTTTTATTTTTATTTTTTGAAAGTGCCGTTCTGCTTCAGCCGGTGCACGCTTTGCTGCTGCTGTTGCCTCTGGACATCAGAGTTCAGTTTCTTCAGCTTTCTTATGCAGACTCATACCAGCTACTCTGCTGTGGGATTCCAGACCTTCGACCTTGGACTGGGGTTCATCTTTGATCCCTCTTGTTCTGCATCTTTCTGCTCCCTGGGCTCAGCAGCTACTAGATCCTCTAGCTTTCTAGCACTGACACCAATTTTGGATTCTCTTTCCACTGATCCTGTAAGCTTACCTAATAAATCTCTTTGCATTTCCATTCATATATCTTGTATTGATACTGTGTTTCCAATGAACTCTATCCAACACACAATTGTTAGGTGAAGAACCTCAGCCAGAAGAGGACTATCCCTGGGCCAGGGGGCAAGAGCCAAGAATGCTGGTTCATTTCTTTCCTTCCTCTTTTTGGTGGGGTGAGAAGAATGTTTACTTTCCCTAGGAAGGGTCACAGGCCCCTCTTGAGCCTGAAAGCTTTTATTCCTCTTCCAAATGTGGGAATAATTTTCTATGTGACCAAAATCAAATCATCAGTTTTTACCTTCAAATTTTTCACCTGTGGAGAGATGGGCAGACTAACTAATCCCTTGAGAGTCTCCCCTATTGAGATATCTCTGACTACAGGACATTGTTGGAATTACCAGTCATCATAATTCTGGAAAAACCAGACCCTCTGGCACTGTACAGTCTGGGTTAGAAGTTCAGCTTTTGTACTTACTAACTACAGACTTTTCTCATTTGATGACCTATTTAAGACATCACATACCCAGTTCAGCACCTGACACACAGTGGCCATTCAGAAAATGGCTAGGATGCTTGTTAGCTAGGACGCCCTACTGGTGTTCTTAAATAAGTCTCGTGTCATGTGTGGATAAGGCTGTCTCTGTGAAAAGACAGCATATATTGAGTAGAATCAGCATCACGTACCTGTGTTAATAATCCCATTTTACAACTGAAACAGCTGAGGCTTAGATGTTTATTCAAAGACACTCTCTCTCTCTCATACTAGAATGGGCACTCTGACATTTTCTTCCAATTATCTTAGCTTCATGATAAAATGCCAAATCCAATTTTATTCTCTTCATTTCCATTAAAAAGCATAACAAAGAACTAATTGTTTGGAGAAAATCACAAGATATGGGGCAACAGACTCACATTTTAATTTCCTGCAACCCTGGAAGCAGACAGTGGAATTTCGAGCTTCCTTATATATTTCTTTCCCAGGTAAAAAGTGGAAACTGCTATCAAATGAGGGAAACAGTGATTTGGTCAATGAAATTATTATTGATGACATCATAAAAATTAATTTTAAAAATTGAAATAATTTTAATACTCAGAAAAGGAATGCCCTCTAATATTGTGGCAATTGATGTGCCATCTCATTTCCAGATTTTAATGTGCAGAGCACTCATTTGTTTGTTTGTAAAACATAAAAATATAAGAAAATACAATATGTAATACAAACTTTGGATTCAGCTAACACAGTGCCTACCTTAGAAGACAAATCAAGGATTATCATGGATTTAAAAGGTATGTGTCTCTTTTGTTTTCATGTCTGCTTTTAAAAGTCTCCAGTGTGCTCCATCCAGTCGAGCAAGTTACTTACAAGAGATATATGACCAGTCGTAAACGACGGGCTTGGGAGCCCCGGGGTGGACTACCCATTGTCTATCTCTCCAGGTGGACTGCTGAGGGTCACACCATATGGGTCCTCCTCGACCTCATCCCAGGACGATTCCTCTGGCCTTACCGTGACTGCCATGCTGTGGCTTCTCTTATCCGCAGGGTCAACCCCATGGTATCTAAATCCTTCTCCTGGCATCTCCTGCACCTCCTGTGTTGTCAGCACCAAAGGAACGTGCTTCCGGCACACTCATATTTCCCACAGCTGCACGAAGGACTGATTGAAATAGAATCAATCAAATCACATTTCTTTCTCTTCAAAAGTGTGGCTAGGAAGGAGAAGGGTTATGCTCATGGGAGCCAGTCCTCTTCTGTTCTCTCACAGTAGAAACATTGTCTTGGTCAGGGGCCTGTTTCTAAAACATTCCCAGGACTTTCAATTTTGAAAGCAGAAAAAAAAAAAAAGGAAAGAAAGTTTCCTGTTATAGCCCGCCAAGGCAAACACACTGCTGGTCCCCTAGAAACTAGAAATTACACGATCATGTAGACAGTCTCATGGGGATCATCGCAGGCCTTAAATGGAAGGCAATTGTTTATGCAGAATGTGAGAATATGAAAAGCAAATGTGGTCCCTTACGAAAGCATCAGGCAGTGAAGGACAAAATTGCCTTCAGGGACCAGCTAGTTTCATGTTTTAGTTGCTGGTAAATAACTCAGTCTCAGATCAATGTACTCGTCGTGTGCCATGAAGTTTCCCTTTATGGAGGAATAAACCCCAGTCCTTTAAAATATTCAGTATACTTTCATGCCAGGTACACTGGTGGCCTCTATGTCTGTGGGTCTGAGGCAATCTCCCCAGTGTAGAGCATCTTTGAAATGACTTTGGGAATGATTTGTTGGAGAGGATGTTCTCAGATAATGGTTATTATTAACACAGAGACCGTTCCAGAAAGCCGGTTCTTTCCTTTTGCCCAGAAGTTGGGCTACTCAAGTAACCCATATGCCCATCATCCCACATTCACTTGTTGTGTCTGGTTAGAGTGATCTTTGGAAAGTTTTCTTTTTTTAGCTTACAGATAAATAGTGATTGTCGTTCTTCCTTAGGAGCAGGTGCTTCATAATCCACTTTGCTTACCTCAGGGGCCATATTCTTTCTTGTTGGTCTTGAACCAGTAAGATGTGTCCCCCTGGGACAGACCAGTGGACTTCCTGGCCTCTGTTTTTTGACATGAATTCTGTGTGAGTCTATGGTTGCCAGACAATCACATAGCCTATACACTATACTGCCCTACTAGATGATTTTCACAAACAGACAGGAAAAAGTGCATATTACTTAGATTAGTTTTCCCTATGAATGTAAGTGAAATGTTTAAAGAAAACTTGCCTCCTCTCTTACTTGCACAAAGGCTAGCAGACTTGGGGTGGAACATCCTTTCCAGTCCATGTATGCATTGTGTGAGTCCCAGCAAAGCACACAAGAGAAGGATGAAAAGGACACAGCAGAGCAAACAGACAGAGAGAGAAAGGACGTGCCCAAGGTTCCACAGCAAGTCAGAGGCCACGCTGGAGTTGGAACGCTACCCTACCCTAATGAGAATCATCTTTGCTCCTTTTCACTGCCCCTATGCGTCACCTCTCATTTGTGCTCATGCTGCAGCCTTTCTGTGTGGTTGAGCTGTGCCAGGTACATGTACTGGGTACATGAGCCATACCAGGTACATTTTATTTTTGTCCCTGACCTCACCTCATTTGAATATTCCAGGATTCAGCCAACATCCTTTGCAGATCTATAATTTGATAAAATATGCACAGTTTTATATTATAGTCTGAGAGATACAGGTTTCTCTTAGACCACGTTCTCTCAGAATTGTGATTTTAGGCTGCAGATTCACAAGGATGTAGGCTATGGTCCTGTGGCAGCTGGTGTATCAAACAAAACATAGCTCTTGTCATGTGACTTCCCCCCTCAGACACCATATACCTCCTCACTGACCATGTGATAAAGTCTGTTGTTTTAGTTTGGCACATGCGGCCCTCTGGGGTTTGGCAACTGCCTGTCTACTTCCCTTCTCACCTCTCAGTGCAGAGATTTCTGACAGTGTCTTCCCAGCTGCTTGCTATTCTCTGAACATCATCCATTCTTTCCTAGCTGTACAACTTTTCTGTAGCTACTCTGTCAGCGAGAAACCTCTCTTCCCTCTACTTTGTCTCCTGAGGATGTATGGGACAACCAAGTGAGTATCCTTTTCTCTCCATGAATTCTTCCCTCTTTATTCCTTTTCAGTATGAAGAGCCTGGTGTGTCACTACCAGGGCACTTATTTTTCCAAAATTCTTTATGTACTTGTCTGTGCCACTTCTAGAGACAGTGAGCTCAAGAGGGGACAAAGATTTTGTCTCTCTTGATCCTCACTTTTAGAAGAAATGTTGCCCAGACTACATATCAAGTGAGAACAGACTAAATGAAATCAGTCCATTTGCTTGCCTCTGTTTATTATTTTTTGAAAAATATTTACCAAGTACTTACTCTGTACCAGGCACTAAGGAGTCCATAGTGAACATGATAGATACGTTGCTTGCCTTGTTTGAGTTCACAGATTATGGAGGAGATGGGAAAGTAAACAATTACCAGAAAATGTGGTGTTTCTATAGGATACACAATGGATGCCAAAAGGTGCCTCAATCCACAGTTCCAGGAGAAAATGATGCTTAATTCGAGACATGAACAATGAAGTTGAATTAACTGTGTGAGAAGATAAAAAAGGAGAGCATTTCAAGCAAAAGGAAACCATGTGTAAGAAGGCTAGAAAATGAGAAAGAACACAACCCCTTCAAGGACCCGAGGGGAAGAGCTTTGAACCTAAAGCTCGGGCGACAGAAAGACACAAGGCTGATGAGTTGGGTAGAGACCAGAACATTCAGGCCCTTGTGACCCATAGGATGGAGTCAGACTTTATCATAAGATCGAAGGATACTTTGAAACGTCTTGAGTAGGGAGGTGTCACTGCTGGATGAATTGTGCCCCTCCTTGGGTGTATATGGTGCTCAGCACCTATGTTCTTTGGGTTCATTTCCTATTCCTAAGCCAGCCACATCTGGCTTTCTTGCCTTTAAGAGGAGAGGCCATTTCTCTCTATTCTTCCTGGTCTTTTCTAATGAGACAGCATGGAAGGAGCTACTTCCCTATGGTTAGGTTCCAATGCCTCTTACTGAACCGCACTGCTTCTGTTTTTATCTTCCCTGCTCCCTAAGTAATGCTTGGCTCCAGCCTCTTTTCTCTTTGATTGCTTGGCCAACACAGACCTGTCCCAGACCTGCCTCCTGGCAAGACCTCTGATGGTGCCGATTCCATGTCTCCACTCCTTGGGACTGTCAGTCTGGATGACTTTGCTCTTTGTTTCCCACATTCAATTAGACCATTTGAATTGTAACTGCTTTGGGCAAGGATTTGGGCTTATACAACTTGAAAGTTGTGTTTACATCTATTCCGATCTCTAAATAAGTGCTCCCAGCAATGCATGGCAATCCCCATAGTTACATTGAAAAATTACTGCCCAGGCCCCACTCTGTCTTTGTTTTCTGTCTTTGTGGGGGCATAGAACACAATTTATGGGGCCTGAGACACTGTCTTTGTGGTGGGACTGCTCTGGCTCATGAAAGCCTTGCTGGCAGCAAGCCTGACTTTAGCCATTTACACTAATAACGAAGCCCTGTAGACCCTGAGTCCAAAGTTTCTTGTTAATAATGTTCAAAAAACACAAACCACTCAAAAATGATCATTGTTGTCATGTACATTGCAAAGCTCCAGAAATACATACCATACCCAAAAGTGGGCAAAACACTTTGATGTACTCTGGCATGTCCGCTTGGGAAAGCACACAACCTTAAAGAGCATAATATTGATTATACAGCCACAGACCAGTCCACGGTAGAGCAAGGGGTAGGCTACGAACTTGTTTGCACAAAGATCATAGCTGGAAAGGCCTATATGCTTATGGACTACAGCAGAAAGAGAATATAAAAGATGAAAATAATTATAACCAAAGTACCCAGTAAATTAGAGTTATGAGGTACTTATTTCATTTAATGCTTACAGCAGCCCTGGGAGGTCGGCATTATTATCATCCTCATGCTGCAGATGAGCACAACCGAAGCTCAGTGAAGCTGAGCTTGCCAGGGAACAGGAGAATCAAGATTCAATAGTGACTTATCTCTTGACTCTGACTTTCCTGTCTGATCCATCCAGCTGGCGGAAGAAGTGCATTCTTTTATGTTTGATCTCTATTCATGTGGTAGCTTTATCTGTGAAAAATGATGTTAGGAAAAATAACTGGACAAACCAGGGATATTTTTTCCTAAAGAATTCAGCAAGTGTAACCCAGCAACAGTGACCACAAGGACATTTTATGAACTTTGTTTTCTTTTGGGGCGGGTCCTGATTTTATTCCTCAAGTGCTATTTATGATTTGGGCTCTGGTGTAAGTGTTAACAT
>PVLD010035317.1:0-11896 GCA_004027595.1 Dinomys branickii | reverse complement strand
ATATATATATATATATATATATATATATATATATATATTTGCTTCTTAGGCTTTTGTAAGTTAAAAATACATTTAAATTCTTTTAAAACCTAGAAAAAAGAGGATATGACTCTACCCATGAACATGAAAAAACAGGTAACAGAGAACTGCTTCTTAAAAGAGTTAGGTGATCTTTAAAAGAATTTTTTCTAACATTCAACAATTTTCTTACTGAAGACTGCAGCTGCCGGACAAGTGGGAACAGGGTCCCTCACAGAGATTCTCAAGGAGCTCAGAGCCTAGAGGCCCTAAGAACCACCAGAAGGAACTGTCCCTCTGGCCATCTGCTTCAGGGCCTCCAATACTGAGCAGGAAACGGGGAAAAAGAGCTGTCATTACTGAGAGGATCCTCCAGGCAGTGCTGGTCGCAGTGAGACCACAATGCCAGAGCAGAACACGCCCTGTGCAGAGCTCCATGCAGGGGCAACAGATGCCAGTGAGCAGCCCTGTGGGTTTTTCTCAGCACCTGTCTCCTGCCCATCCTGCGATACCCTAGGGACAGGGACCCACCTAAGATCTTTGGGATCAGCCCTGAACGACTGGCCCACAGCTCACACTGGAGCTTCCAGGGTCCCTAGAGTGATCAAGGCCTCCTTTCTGCTCTGGCCCTATCTTGTCCTGTTTGTCCCCTTACTGAGATAGCAAGGCACCAAGGAATAATTACAACTGCAAAGTTCTGTGCTCCAAAAAGGGACAGAGCCCAGCGACTTTCGTTTCAAATAAGTGCAGCATCCTTTTCTTCTCTTTACCCGGCTGAGGTGCTGGGGATCACACACGAGGCAGTCCCTACCGCAGCATCACCCCAGCCTCAGCTCATTTTCTGAACAAGCTGTCAGGCAAAATTTTGTGTACTTTCTGGGTTCTTATTTGGGGAAGATCCCCTACCTCTCACAACCACCACAAAAAGCCATAAAACCTCTTGTCACAGAAGGAGACGGGCAGAGCCCAGCCTACCTGGACGATCTGGGCTGCGGTGCCGCCCTTGGCCCCCAGCAGGACCATGGCCAAGGCCGAGGAGACGCTCAAGGGAGAGAGGAAGACATTGCTTGCAGGGTTGTCCTGACCGAGAAGCTTTAAAAGGCGGATGGCAAAGGCGCCATTGGCTTCTGACAGCGTGTTCATGATGCAGTCTAGAGACAAAGACCAAAGGGCCACGTTACGCCGCTCACTGGAGTGTCCACTGCCCGGTTTCCAGGCCATGTGGAAAGTGTGCTTTTGCTTTTGATTGCAAAGCTTCCAAATATTTTAAACTAGACCAAAAAAGTGCATTCAGTGCCCCTCTCTTTCTAAAAATATGCCCCGAGTGTAGGGACTTGAGCTAAGCTTGATGGTGGCAGCGGCCAGAGCCTCCTGGGAGCCTCAGGGAAACCACAGAACACTCTCACCTGCACAGGGACACAGACTGATGCAAGGGCACAAACTCACACACACAGGACACGGCTGGGCCAGGTGAACTCCACTCCTTCCCCGTAAGGACCACCTCCCCCTTCCCTGGAGTAGCAGAGTCAGGGATGAAGAGGAGGAGGAGGAACGCGTGGGGAGGAGGAGGGACAGAAAGAGACCCAGAATGGTGAGCAGGGAGGACCTCTAGCCTGGCCTCAGTACCCCTCCCTGTCCTTACTCTCCCCTCTGTTTGTGGAGACTTCCTGTGAGATTCTCAGCTGTGCACCAGGCCAGGAATGTACAAAGGTAAGAGCTGCTGCCTGAGGCAGGCTGAGGTCAATCCTGGTGTGTGGCCAGAGCCTTCGGCTGCAGGAACAGCTCAGAACCCGGCCAGCAGAGGGCGCCGGGCTGCTGCCTCTCCTGCCCTGAAGCCTGTGTCCCTGAGGATAGGCAGCGGGCATCCAGCTCAGAGTTCCTCCTCCTCCTGCCCTGCTCCGGAAATCATGTGACCGAAACCCTGCGCTCAGGGAGAGAGCACTGTTGCTTCTCCTGTTTTTTTTTACTTTCTCTAAGAAACTGAGGTTTCCCTCAGAAACTGGGGGCGCCCCCTTCCCTGGTCCCAGCTCACCTGGGGGACCTCCCTGACCCGTTCCCAAGGCCCCGCCTCTGCCCCTCCCCAAACTCTCCACCTCCCACTCAGACCCAGGGTCCTGTCTACACCACCCAAGCTCCTGCCCAGGCCCCTCCTGTCCCTGCCACTGTGGTCCCTGTGCCACCTGCCTGTCCTCACCACCATACAAATCAACACAGCTCCCCGCACACCATTGCCCTACTTCAGTGCTGATCTCGCCCATTCCCTGCTCCTGCTGCCACCTCCGCCCTTCCTGGTACCTCACAGTAGCTCTGAGCCCGGGGACGCTCTGTCCACTCTGAAGGCCCTTGCGCCCTTGCCGGGCGCTCCCACTTCATCTCGCATCTCAGAGCAGCCCAGGCCGCCTCCCTCCCTCCTTCCTCGCCAAAGCCGCCCTTCCTGCTGCGGTGCAGCCTCTCTCAGGGACTGGGCCCCGCCTGCAGGTGGTGGAGACAGGAACTGTGGGGTCGCAGCGTCTGGAGAAAGAAGGCCTCTGTGTCCCGTGGGCGTGTGGCAGGAAATACGGGATGAGCAGGGGCGCTGAGTGCACAAACTGGGATTGGACCTGGACCTGGGCGGTGCTGCTAGAGGGAAGGCAGGGCGAGGGAAGTGGCCAGAACAGCCCCAGGGAGCAAGACCACCTGCACAGTCAGCTTCACAGCTGCAGGCGCCACCTGGTTGCACCCCGGTCTCTCCGAGCCTGCTCTATCCCCAGGTATGGAACCTGGTCAGTTCCCACCCAACCCGCCCCACCCCAGCCTCACCTTTCCACAGTGCGCTGCCCCACTGGAGCCTGGCCCCCGCCCGGTGAATCAGGAGCCAAGGCTGCTGCTTGGAGTCGGCGGGACCCAAGGGCTTTTGTAGCGCTGACCGCGTGCGTGGGCACTTCCGGCTGCGGGGTTGGGAGCCCCCTGTACTGTCAGAGCCTGTCCCTGCTTCCTTCCCAACCATGTGCCGCCCAGGGCCACAGGGACCACCGCGGGGTAGAGGAGGTGGCGATGTCCTTATTGCAGCAGAGGAATCCAAACCTTGCTCTGGAATGATTTAAATTGTGAAAGTGAAAGCAGATCAGGGAACCACTAAAGAACCAGAACCAACGGGGTGACGGTGCCTGCTAACCCAGCACTGGGGGAGGATCAGGCAGGAGGATGGGGACTAGGAGCCCAGCCTGGGGAATTTAAGGGGAATTTGTCTCAAAATTTTAAAAAAGGGGAGGTGTGGGGCTGAGCATGTAGGAAGGTCCTAGGTTCAATCCCGACAGCCCCTAACAAAATCCAAACAACAAACAAAACCAGAGGAGAGAAGACAGCTGGGAGCCGGGCTCTCCTAATTCCAGGAGCCAAAGGAGAAGGAGAAGCTCAGACCTCCCTGGGGAGGGCAGTCCCGTTTTACACAAAGGAGCCCTGGAGATGAATTCAAAGTGTTTGCCCATCGAGGCGCCCACACACTTGGGTTGGTTCTTGCCCAGGACCCGCACAGAGCCCAGGTCCCAGCTCCTAGGAGCCCAGCCCTCCTCTAACCCACTCCTGGGCCTGTGGGCTGCTGAGTGCACCCTGCTCCTCCAGTCCCCGGCAGACACTGAGAGGAACAAGCTCCGGACAGTGACTTTGTCCTCTGACCAGTCAGTGGGCACAGGGTCATGAATTACGTCCAGAGTGAGTTACCAGAGGGCACAGGGTCATGGATCACGTCCAGAGTGAGTTACCAGAGGGCACAGGATCATGGATCACATCCAGAGTGAGTTCCCAGAGGTGCCAGAGAGCCTCATGGTCCCCACCCTCTGTGCTACAGCTCATTCTCAGGCCCAAGGCAAGTGGAAAAGTCCTTCATGATGTCCAGAGGAACATAGGCCATGGAAGCTTTCTGGGCAGCAGGGAGCTTTTCCCAAGCCTTCTCCATCCTGTTTGAAGTTTCTCCAGATGCCTGCAATCTCCTGAGGCCTGACTCGGGGTGAAGCCTGCTGGGGTCCCCTAATGGAACCCACTGGGTGCCAGCCCTGTGTTGCGAGGACCCTACCCCACGAGAGGCAGGGATCCTTATATTTTGCCTCACTTAGCAAAAAAAAAAAAACACTTTTATTAAAGTAGAACATACACAACATAATACTGATAAGAGAAAATTCCTGAAATTCCAGAGTTAGGTCACTGCAGGAAGAGGAGATGAAAAAGATATGAGTTTATATTGACTGACGGCCTCCACCTAAGCCAACAAGAGAAAACACAACTTTTCTGCCTCCTTTCCTCACTCACTGAAAATGGACCACTGGGGCCACGTCTTCTCCTGTGCAGGTGAAACCAACCAGCAAACCTGTCCCCATGGAGAGCTGGGGCCTGCGCTGGCTTTGCCTTGTGCTCCCTCATCTCCAGCCAGTGTGGTCAGTGTAAGTCATTTGTGGCTTTTTCTCTCTCTCAATTTCCAGGATAAAATCCCTGGTTCCTTAGTTCAGAGGCCATATGCCAACACTGTGGAGGCTGAGGCAGGAGGATCACCACGAGTTCCAGGGCAGACAGTGCTACTTAGTGAGTTCAAGCCCAGCCTAGAATGCAGAGCAAGACCTTGTCTCAAGAAAATAACAACAGAGAAAAAGGGGTGGGGAATTTTACCAGCTGCTCCTTGGCCAGGTATAGGTGGCTTAGTGATTTTACCCAGACCACTCCTTTTGATTTCTGCTCACACAAAAGAGTTTAATGAATTCACTTATCTCAGAGATCTCTTGGTCTCAAAATTCTGCTTTAATATCACTAATCCCTTTAAAGCACACTATTCAGTGGCTTTTATTATATGCACACAGCTGGACAACTGTCACCACTGCCTCCCTCTACAACACTTTCGTGGCTCCCAACAGAGATGGGATGCGGCTCCAGGAGCAGAAGTCCTGCACGGCCTCCTGCCTTTGCCTTCCAGGCCTGACCAACACCAACCCCTGTTCTGTGTCTGCCCTACATCCAGGGCTGGAATGTGGAAATCTCTGAATCAGAAGTGAGTAAGTTCAAACCCAAGCAGAGGCTGTTTTCAGGTTGCAGAGCAGCCAGCCTGAAGCATTAGATTGGCAAAAGAAAGCAGTCCCTAAGACCGCACACTGGCTGGTCCTTCTTATGGGAGCTGGCTTCAGTGGGTCAACATAGCAGTTTTCAATTGTTGGAGGAATAATATTGTGTGTGTTCATTTTGTTTCTTTATCAACTACTGCACATTTAGATAGTTTGCATATTTTCTCTATTGTGAATAATGCTGCTCTGAATTATTTGTGTATAATTTTATATGTAAACATTTATATGTAAATGTTTTTGCTCTACTTATCATGGCTATAAACTTACAAATGGAATTTCTGAGCCATAGTATTTAACTTTTTGAGATGTACCAAAGTATTTGGCAAAGCTGTATGATTTTACATTCTTTCTAAGAATGTAGTGGGCTGATAAAAAACTATGACAAATCTTTAAATTAAAAAGTTATTACAGCTAAATATACATTGTTTTGATCCCCCTCAAAATGTTCAAAATACTTCCCCTCACGAAGAACGCAAGTGGTCATCATTCTTGGCATTGTGTCTTCCACTGTAGTAAATTTTTCTTTTCAATTTAAAGACTCACAATCTATTTTGGTCACCTCTATGCTCTGACTTTCTGATTCAGCCACTCTACTGAGAGTCAGGTCATGTCTCGCTGTGGTTTTGAGCCGTTCCTCTCTGATGATCTGATATTCAGCTTTGCTTCTCATGCTTGCCGAAGTGATTCCTCTTGGTTTTTAACAGGGTTATTGTTTTTTTTCCCTGTTGAGCTGTGTGTTGTCTCCATAATAATTCAAAAAAACCAACACTGGTAAAAAGAAAAATTCTTGGTGTCTGTAATATAAGAGTTTTCTCAAAGGCGCTAAGCAAACAAAACCAAAAATAAAATAAAATGAACTAAAACCAAAGTTGAGATGTTTAAAAAGCCCTGTTACCAGAGCGGCCTGGATGGACAACCCGTGAGCACAGTTTGCATGGTCAGCATCACTGAGCTCAAATATGTGAGTCTCCACTTCAAGTTCACCTGAATAAAACTGAAAAATATTTTTAAAATAGAGAATTAAGTGATACTAGGTTTGCAGTTGTGTGGATTCACTTTTCTTTTTTCCATCCAATCCAGTTTGGAAATTGTGTGCCTTGAAGTGAGTGTGGTCTAAGGGAGAATACAGTTCTGTTGAGTGATTTTTAAGCCAGCACTGTGTGGTGAGAAACAACATGGGTAACATCCAAAACGCAGGGAAGCAAAAGAAGAAACAGGTGCAGACACCGCTCAGCCTGAGTGTGAAAACCAGGCCAGGCAGCAGGGGGTAGTGAATTAATGAGCATCAGCCCATTGCTTTGGGGACCGACCTGGAAGAGGCCTCAATGAGCGCTCATCTACAGTCTCCCAAATCCTGCCAGAGCACATAGTCTTTTGTAATGAGAACAGTTAATGTAAGGAGGCCCTTCCTCAAGCAAAAGGCGTGCTTCAACCACCTCTGCGCATCTGCCATCTCCTCAGAGGGCCGCTGCTCCCAGCAGGGGTTGGGGAGCCCCTCTGGCCATCTGTGTGTGCTTCACAGGACATCTGTGTGGCATTGGATTCAGAGAGGCATGTCCTATCCCCTCTGGAAGCTCAGGGCCACGGCCCCGCCCTGGAGCTGAAGCTGTTGGAAGGAGGACATGAAGAAGCTGATTCTGTGAGGGACTCTGTGACATGCGGGCTGTGCAGGGCTGTGTGACCTGGGCTGGAAGAGATGCTTGACTGGTCACCAGGACCTGGTGGCTATGGCTGAGCCTTGCAGGTTCCCAGCCTGGCACACCAGGGCTGGGCTGGCATCTCCTGGCCATCCTGGCAGTGGTGGGCAGAGAGTGGAGACATTCTCAGGACACAGGACACGTAGGTGCTGTCCAGGACAACCTGAGAAGCTCCTGAGGATGTCCACAAGTGTGGACCATCTCTGAAGACTCTGGAGATCATCACAGAACGTGCTGGCCAGGGCAGAGCCATTCAGAGGTGCCCACATGCTCCCAAACCAGCTCAGCCATTGGCCTGCGGCATCTCATCGTTTACCTGAGCCTCCGTTACACCCCAGGGCTGCCATGTTCAGTACAGATGACTGCAAACCACACAGTGCTCACACTTCATTTTTCCAAGCTGCTGCTCCATTTTGATTCTTGAGGGCTTTTCTGTTTGTGTTTTGAGACAGGCTCTCACTAGATAGCCAAGGCTGGCTTCAAACTCGTGCTCCTCCTGCCTCAGCCTCCTGAATGCTGGGTTTACAGGTCTGCACCACCAAGCCTGCTGATCCTACAAAATTTAAATAAAGGCCAGGAACTCAGAGGGAGAAGGGTGCATGACCAGCAGCTGCACCCCTTCATGGATGAGGGAGCTGTCATGGAACAAGTTGCTGCTAGTTTGTTGATGAGGCGGTGCTCCATGGAGCAAGGCAAGAGTGGGTGGCACCAGTTTGTGTTCTGCCCTGGTGTGCCCACCCTCGGGATGCTGGCCCCTGCCAGATGGGACCTCCAGCCCACCCCATTGCCTCTGGAAAGCACTGTGTGTGACCTTAGAAACAAGCTCTCCTAGCCTACATTCCAGAGTAGACAGTGCCCAAACCTCTCCCCGGCCTCCACTGCAAAGAAAGGACTCCCTCTAACTGTGCTTAAGTCTGGCAAGGCAAACCAAAAGTCACTCAGTCAGGTTTTCTGAAACTGTCCAAGCTGAAAACTTCTCACGGAGATGTCCTTTTTCTACCTGGAAAAGCAGAGTCACATCTTAAGAACCAGAAGCCAACACCACACCCCTCTCCGTCACGCTATTCCCTCCTCAGGCTCCCACGCAGCTGCACGGTAAGGCCCACGTGGCCTGCAGATGGTTTTCTTGCAAACACACCGAGCTCTCCCCCAGTACTCCCTTCCCCTTTCTGTCTTGTGGACACTAGAGTAAAACTGGAAACATCTACAGACAGATTTTCTAAAACACTCTGCCCCAAACTCATTTCAGATTTTATTGCAAAAATTCATGACCAATTGGTTATATCAGGGTTCGTGCAGTGCACATTCCTGTGAGCCAGAGGAATGGCTGGCAAAGAAGAGCCACAGTTCGGGCACAGAATTCTGCCTGCCCCAGAGGAGGAGACAGCAGCCCCCAGCAGGGCAGGAGGGTGTTTCAGAGAGAGGGGCCAGAATGGGGTGTTGAAAGGGGTCACGGCTTTCAGCACCCCTGTTTGCCCTCGTCCACCAGGCTGCCAGGCTGCCCTGGGGTCAGCACCCAGTACTGTGTGAGCCATCGCGCTTTCTCCTGAGTCACCAGGAGGAAAGAAGGGGACCAGAGCATTCTGTCCCCCCACATCAACCTGGGCTCGCATACATGCGCCTTGCAGTGCAGCTCTGAATCCCCTGCATCCACAACCTCTGCCCATCCTTTGAAGTGGCCTGGGCGGACCTGTCACTTGGGTCCTGTAGAGCCTCTGAACCCCTAAGGGAAGCCAGGGAGGCCAACAACCTGATGTCAGTGCCCTGAGGGAAGTGTGCAGGGCTGGACCTGCCAGCAGCCAGTATTGGTGCTTGAACTCCCAGGAGCCAAGGTCACCATGCTGGAAGCCCCTACAGAATGGGAACCATCAGCACTGTCAATGCGGGCTTCAAGTGAGAGCAGGTTGGCCAAGGAGGTGCGTTTCAGGATTTTGCTTTTCCGTCTTGAGAAGCTTCACAGAGAAGCACACCCATGCATCTCTATTTTTGGTTTGTTATTGGTTCATTTTTTATTTTTTGAGTGAAACACTACGAAGTTCAGGGTGGCCTTGAACTGATGTGGCCCAGGTTGGCAATGAATTTGTAGTGAACATCCTATCTTAGCCTCCCAGGTACTAGGGTGAGTACAGCCTGCACCACCTTACCCAGCTGGTGCTTATGATTTAAACTTGTTTCTCCAAGTTAAAAGGAGCATGAAATAACACTCTTAGAGTTACAGCTGTGATTTGAAATGATACAGCGAAAGCAGTTATCCTAAATAGTGGTCCACTTAGACAACTGGTTTTAGGGTTTTGTTCCTGAAAAAGAGAATCAGGTGGGATGTGCAGGAACAGCCAGTTTGAAAGCTAGCATGAAATACAGTTTACTTGTTGATTTAGGACAGGGTCTCACTATGCTGCCCAGGCATCTATGCTCATGCAGAACAGGACCATCTATTATAAGTTGGCCATGAATGTGGCAGGCGTTCCAGCTACTGGGAAGGCTGAGATAGGAGGATGGCTTGAGATCACAAGTTGAAGATCAGCCTGGAAAATATCATGAGACTTTGACTCAAAGAAAAATTAATGTGCTGTCTTAGGCTGTGCTCCAAGCTCTAAGGGAAATGTCCCATTAATTCAAATAACATGACTGGTGTTCCAAACGGATTTGTTCAATGATGAAAAAATGAGTACAAAACTTGTGTTTAAAAACAATCTCCTGTTCTCCCTACTATAGTCATCTAGGGGACATAAGTCCATTCAGGAACAGATAAAGAATCCAGAGATCTTGAAATCAATTGTTTTTTGTTCCCATTCAGAAATCTTCCCTACCTTATTATTTTTAGGAAGTCATGGTGTTATGAAAACTGCTTTCCTGTGTGAGTGATTTGAAGGACCCTCCCAGGTGGAATATAAAAAAGGCCTCAGATAGAAAACAGTTTTGGGGGATTTGTCAGCACTGCTAAGAGGAAAAGAATCAGGTCCTAATACCAGTTCAAACAAGTGTTCCAAAAATTACAGCACCAGGGTCAAAAAGTTGAAGAGAAACAAAAGAACAATGACACCGCCTTAACAATAGTTGGAAATTCGTTGCAGACGTGCAGGAAGAGTCACACAGCAACACTGTGGCGCTCACACACCGCCCGCTCTCTCCTCTTGCTGAGATCATCAGCACTGTTCGCTGTGACATTGCCATGGGTGCTTCTGGAGTCTTCTGTATCTCTGGCAAAGGGCAGCTTGCCCAGCTCTTCCTGACCAGATTTTTAAAATGACTTCTGAGAGAAAAGTATCGAGCTGGATTCTACAAAGATTCTACAGAATATTTCCTCAAGCCAAGAATATGGCTCAGCAGCACAATTGCCTGCCTGGCAAGCACAGGGTCCTGGTTTCAAGTCCCAGTACCAAAAGAAAAATGCTTTTTCTCCTCTCGAAGTACCTCTCTTATAAAAGACTACATACAAACCACACTGCATAGTAACATTCATTCATTCTGTTGATAGAAAAATAACAACACTTCCTGCGTGCTTGGCACTATGTTGGGAACTTGTCACTGTTACCAACTATCAGGGGTCCTTGTGTCAGCAATGATACAACTGAAAGCTGAGACAACGACACAAATTTACAGGCAAATCTTCGTTGCAAAATTTATCACAGAAAATGAACAATGCTGGCTGTGCCATAGGCAGCCCCAGGGAAGAGATGGAGACCTTAGCTCCTTCTCAGTTGGCAGGACCTGAAAGGAATGTCATGAACCACTCATGTTTTCTCCAAAGGGGCAGGAATATCTGGACATGATATAGTTTAGTTCCTGTGGAGGCATGGAGAGTCGCAGAAGTGTTTATAGGTGTGTTGTGTTCCACTCTAGTGGAAATTCTATTGTGCAGAGAAGTTACAGTGAGGAGACGGTAAAGTTCAGGGTCATTTCTTGATCAGATCCTCTGCATCTGCATTTATAGTTTTTCCACGTGTGCCCCCTCTTCCCCACAGGACCACAGAGCTTGCTGACTGTTTAACAGACGGCTTTGTTTTCCCACCTCTTATCACCAAAAGCTGTAGCTTCCTGCTCATCCTTTCTCAGGCTGGGACTTCAAAGCACTGCCCTTCCTCTCTGTCTGCTGCCCCAGACTCAGAGAAGGAGAAATTAGTTGGGTTATTTCCTCTAAAAATACCAGAACACAGAATTTCCCATTATGTTTAGTCCTCTTTCACTTTCACACAGTCATGCACTGCAAAAATCCCAGTTTACAGAAAGTTCATGCGAAGAATGGCATTTCCATTTTAAGTATAATTTAACCAAAATTTAGAGTATGACAAAAGGTGAACCCTTTGCCCATATGTGGAAAAGGCTCAGAGATTGACCTTACTCATTCAGGCACAGGTTTTCTGTCTCACGTTAACACTTTGGTCCAGGGAGATCAACCTGGTGCTTTCCTTGCCCATCAGTACGGTGGGAAGACTCTCCGTCCTCACAGCTCACCTGAGTGCCCTTGGCTGACCTTGGCCTGCCACAGACGTTCCTCCTGCCCCACAGGTCCTTCTGGCATTTATCTGTTGGTGTGAGGGTTTGAGAAGACCTCTCTGCTGAGACACAGAGGAAGTGTTCCTTCTCTCTTGTGTGACAGGCACTCTGCCTCTGGCTTCCACGAGCGCAGTGGTTCAGGGAAAGAAGACACATTTGATAAGTAGCCTTCTTCATCTAGCAGTCTTTTTGGTTTTCTTTATTTATGTCTTTCCTTTGTGTGTGTGTGTGTGTGTGTGTGGGTGGGTGTGGGTGCGGGTGTGGGTATGTGTGGGTGTGTTTACACTGGAGATGAAACCCAGGGACTTCACATTGACCTAGATCTCCAATCCATTTATTTTTTTTTTTAACCACAGGATCTCACCAAATTGCTAAGTTGCCCAGGCTGACTTCCAACTTGCAATCCTCCTGCCTCGGCCTTGAACAGCACTGGGATTGTGTGTGCACCATGTCCAGCTTCCTAACATTCATAATAAACTGCCCACAAAGGGTGACTTGTACCAGAGCTCACTCAGCAGGGCAAGCCCGGACGGAGGGCAGGCAGCCAAGCAGTCCTAGGGTAGGCACACACAGCAGGTCAGCAGAAAGCCCCCCCCAGGA
>PVLD010035316.1:0-11896 GCA_004027595.1 Dinomys branickii | reverse complement strand
GGCTTCTGCTTGGCTCTGGTGAGGATTTTGTGGTAGATGACATCACGGTAGTTAGAGTACATGGGGGAAAAAAGGAGAAATAACATAATGAAATGGAAAATCAGAGACCAGGTAAGGCCCAACATTGGTCTTTTATTACAGCCTGCTCTCAGCGGAACAAACTGGGCTTCTGAGATGACTACACTGATCCTTTCCAAGAATAGGACTTCTAATGACCTAATTAACTTGTGATTAGCCCCATGTCTTAAAGGTTCAATCACCTTATAAAATACAAAAATAATGAAGACCAAGCCCCTGACCCTTATGTGTCAAATCTCATCCTAACCACAGCAGTTGCTCATTTTCTAAGACCAAGAGGCAACAGAAGACCAATGTAAATAGAGCTTAGTACACTACCAGGGAATTCATAAATGACTGAATTTAAGATATAGGTCAATCTGTTTACCTACACAATCTCTGGGTAAGCAATTTCCTTTAGTAGGCACCTCAGGCTAAGAAAATTTGGGGTCTTAGAGAGTTACAGGTAAAAAATGCTGCCATGAAGAGCAATTCTTAGGTGAACGTATCAAACAAAGCTATAACGAACTATATAATTGAAATTAAATGGGTGTTTGTTAAACTGGAAGTTAAATGTGCCTTGGCCTGCCTCTTCTGGAGAAAACCTTGCAAAATGAACTGTTTCCTGTGAGTTAAAAACTTCCTATTCCACATATAAATTAAGTAATTTTAAAAGCCCTAATTAAGTTTTGTAATTCATTTCCTGAGAGCATATAATTTTTCCCAGAGATTATTTATCGACTATAAAAAGGGATAGAAAGTAGGTTTTAAGTTTTTGTTTTCTTCTTTTTCTTTGTATTTCTTTTTCACCCTCTGTATTACCTAGAGAACAGCAACAATAAAACAGATCAAGTGGGATAGTGCATTGGGTATAAGGTCTCCACTGATTCTTTGATCAAAGAATAAGTGATATTAGGGTTACTTCTCATTTCCCAGAAGTTGATGACTCAAAGCACACAAGGGATTCCCAAGAAATTGGAAGCGATTTTTAAATATTATCAATTTCAAAGCGATGGACTCAATACTTTTACTCCTTCATTGATTGAGGTCTGGTGTGCGAAGTTGTAACTGCCTGTCACAGCTGCGGGGGGTATAGACCAGAGTGGCCTATCGCCCTATGCAATATGTAGCAGAACTACCTGATCTTGTTTCTATTTTAAGGCCCTTCATATGAACCATATTTGTTTTTCTTAATTTGTCCCTGGAGATGCTGGCTGTTGTAAGCGAATTATCTCAACACTCACATTATTATTTAGACTGTTCTGTGCCTTTATCATAAACAATTTACTGCTGTAAAGACCAACTGAATATGCTAGGTGCAGTGGTGCATATCTGTAATCTCAGCCCTTTGGGAGGCTGAGATACAAGAATCACAAGTCTGAGTCTGCCTGGGTAATGTAGTGAGGAAGTGTTTCAAAATTTAAAAAAAAGATGCTAGGGATTTAGCCAATGTGAAAGCTGGTTCAAGACCCAGCACCATAAAAAACTTCATAAATAAAGCACAAATAAAATTTCTTGACAAATACATTTCTTCACTGTTATCAAAGGCACAGTACACACTTAGGCATGTTGGGTCGGGAGAGGCCTGATTATAAGTATCTATCCAACAAAGGCTAGAATAAATATGTCTCAGTTTGGACTGTTATAGACTGAGTGGATCAAGCAATCAACGTTTAATTTTCATAGTTCTGGGAAGTTCTAGATCAAGATGTCAGCAGATCTGGTGTCTGCCTATGGAGTACTCTGTTCCTGGTTTGCAGACTGTTACCCTGTTGGAGCTCACATAGGTGAGGGAGCGGGCTGTCATTTCTTTCTCTGCTTCTAAGGGCGTGAATCCCATCGCGAGGACTCCGCATTCACAACCACATGGAAACCTAATTACCATCTCACCTCCAGCTCACCTTCAACTAGCGTCACACTTGGGACTGGGCCTTTATTATATGAATTTGAGGTGGCACAAAAATTTAGGACATAGAAAGGAAGGGAAACAAAAGAAAAGCCGGGGCAGGACAGAGACAGGAGATGTACAAGAATGGGATACTGTGATGAGATTCTAGAAACGATGAAAGGGATGATTTTGGCTTAGGGAGAAAAATAAAAGAGGTTTTGTTTCTTGACTACCTCTCTTTCCTCATCTTCTATTCTTTCTGCCTTACTCACTGCACTTTAAGCGAGCCAGGTCACTTCCTTCTCTCTGAACATGCGGAAGACTTCTTCCTAATGCATTCATTATTAGGAAAAATAATGAATGCTTCATTTGGTCTCCTGGAAACTTTTCTCCCAGAAGGTTACAAGGCTGCATCCCTAACTTTATTCTAGTATGTAATTGTCTCCTCTACACAGCTTTTTCTGAATGTCCCATCAAATGTTGTAATGTTATCCTTCTTATCACTATGTTAGGCTATATTTTAATTCAGACTGCTTATTACCTTCTGACTTCTAGTCACCTCTTAATTTTTTTGTTGCTGAGGATTGAACTCAAGGTTCATGCATGCTAAGTACATCTATGAACTTTTTATCTAAGTGTATCATTTGTCCTTTGCCTAGAATACAAATTCTGATGAGACAGGTACCTTTTGTTTCTTTTTCATTTTCCTTCCTTTATTTTATTTTCTTAAGACAAGGTTTTGCTATGTAGCCCATGCTGGCTTTGAACTCACTATGTAACCCAGGCTAGCCTCACACTTGTGGTGACCTTCCTGCTTCAGCCTCCCGTGTTGGGAATGCATGTGTGTACCACCACATCTAGCAGGTAGGCACGGTTCTCTGAGACAAAATCTCACTATGTAGTTCAGGGTAGCCTTGGCCTTACTGCGGTCTTCCTGCCTGAGCCTCTGGGGTGCTGAGGGTACAGGTGTATACCACCGCGCCCTGCCTGAGACATACACTTTGGTGTTTTTATTCATCACTGCATTCCTCATCCAAAGAGCATCCAGTAGATGAAAAGTACTCAGTATGTTCATACAGAATAAAGAATAAAAGAATTCTGATGTCATCAATTAAAATGATTTAGTAAAAGTAAACAGTAGGATTGTTCGTGACATCAGTCAAAATTGCATTATAGCAAGAGCCTTCAAGAAAGCTAAAGTAGAAACCAAATGTACCCAACAGAAAAGACCTGCTTCTCTTAGAAAGCAGGGCTTCATAGTATCATCCGGGACTGAGAATGAAAGTCTGTATCCAAGTATGTGGCACTAATCTCAAAATCTCATGAACCACAGCACATGCTCATTGCGAACCTGGAGCATTCTGTTCTAGAGAACAGTGAGTAACACTGAAAATAAGATGCAACAAAAGAAACAGAGAAATTAGGGAGATATTCTTGGTGCATCTTTAAAGGAGCTCTGACCTTCCTTTTCCCCTCAGGTTTTAAAGGAGAAAGCTAAACTGAACAAACTAATGAAACCAAAACAAAAGTGATACTGACAAAATGAGCCTTCTGTTTGCCCTTGATTGGGTAGTTTATTTCATCCCTTAATCTTCATCAGTTGTTAACACACAGAATTCTCAGTTTTATATAAAAAATCTAGAATTATTTTGGAAGTGTTTATCCCTGGAGCCAATTTTTCTACTGTTTTGCTATTTATTTCTTTCTACAGAACAGTCTTCTGCCTATTTAGTTTTGCAGTTCATTGCCTACTATTACATTTCGTACTTCTTGAGAGTTTGAGACAGTGGTTTTCATCTTTCCATACATGTTTCACACTCTTTTTCACAAGATAGAGTGCCAGCAATAGCTATTGTTACAATTTAATGTATGCAAAATATTTCCTTTTAGTTTCCATGTAATTCTTATACTTTATTTAACTTCTTAATGCTTGCTACAATCTCAGCTCTTTTAAAACTTCAGCAGTTTGGCTGTAGTTCCATTTGGAACATAAAGTGTAGCAAAACGCTATTCAGTGTCTGTCAAGTAAGGGAAAATTGGTGGGTGGTCATTCAAAGGAAAACTTTCAGGATGAGTTTGCATTTTGTTTACCAATATGGAGTGTTTGAGTATTTGAGACTAGACTATCTTTTAGGCCTTCTTGCATTTCTTTTTTCTGCTGGTGTTCTGACAATACCTGCTCAAATCTGTGACATCTCAAACTCAGTGCTCAATTCTTCCCAAGTCTTTACACTTTTTTCTGTCTAATGAGAATCCAAATGTAAATTCTGAGTGATATTTTTCAGCTTCACTTCTTCTTGTTAAAGATAGATTTGTCAGAAAATATGCTATCCTGAGAATGTTAGTCTTATTTTGCTTTTAAATTTAATTAATATTGGCTTTCTTGACCCATATTTCTTTTCAACTCTGATGTCCCCAATTATGAGGTCCCAAGAGCCTTCCCTTTCCACATCTCCGTGGCTAACGTTGAAGGCAACTGTGAATCCTCAGAGCATCTCACAAAACTCAGGATATGTTCACGGAAGAAATTAGATGCAAATTTATTCAACATATGTATCATGATTACCCTCTTCTAAGTAGCAATAGGTTCACAGTGGAGGAAATTTGTAATTTTAAGTTTTTTTCACAATATTTCCTTCCTCTGAAATTTGCTTACTTCTTTACATAGTCACCATGCAATAACTTAGTTTTCTGACCTTAAATACCTATTAGTTTTCTTTATCACTCAATTCTTATATAACTCTGTAATCCATGCATTGTCCTTTAAGGGACTTTGGTAACCTTAAATCTTTGAAATCAGTTCACATTCTAAGACCTGAAAGTTGAGGGTGCTTTCAAAGAAAGAGAGGAAATAATTAGAAGATCATGAATTATTTTGTAGCATTTTATAGTGCACATACCTACATAAAGAAATGTATTAAGTAATCATGTTTATAGAGCAATTAGTAAGGCTGCAAAACAGCTTAATTCCACAGGTTTTTTTGAATTTGAAAAAATGAACAAAACATATTCTAAATATGCTGAATAAGAAATTTACTTTATCTATGTTTTCCATGTATAGAGCCATTCTTTCATGTTAAGTACCTAACAACATTTTTATACTTGCCTTCCTATACTTCCCTTCCTCTCATGCATATAAAATAATATTTTCTTAATTGAGTTTAAATTTTAAAAATTGAAGAGAAATTATATGATTTTACTTAGAGGAAATTTTTTATCTCCACATAAGAGCATGCCCTTACTTATAACACCAGTAGCACACCAAACCACAGACAAGGGAAGTTCTGTTCATCTATTTTTCTTTTTGTTTTTATTTAGACTATATGTGGCAGATGGGGATTGTGCAGTTATTTGATTAAATCAAATCTGACAGATAAGAAAAATACATTAGAACAGATGACACATGGAATATGTACTAGGATACAATACAGAATAGCACCTGAATAAACATCAGCACATTAGGTGCGTGTTGCTATACTAACTAGAAATATTTGCAGCCTGTTTCTTAACATGTGGAAAAGGCTCCAAGAATCAGAAGGAGCCAGAAGGAGGTAAGTATAAGATATGCAGCTGGCCTACCTGCCAAACACACAGCCTCTCGTGTGCAGTCTGAGGAGAGCTCATTGACTTCCCTTGAATAATCAACCTTATTCCAGAAAGTCGCTTGCTAGCTTGCACCTTCTGCACAAAAACCTCATAAAAATAAGTATTTAATAGGAATGCTCTATATTGTAAAATTCGATACCATAATTTTTATTAGCAAGAAATGATACTGTTATATATGGTTGTTTAGCAGTATTCTCCTGCTTGCTCTTTTACGAATTGAATTAAATTATTTGTTCTTTTCTAGCCACATACTAAACTTATTTACACTCAGTTTTATCATTTCTCTCCCCAAACCAGTTTTACAGCGCCTTCCAAACTGATATAATCTATGAATCTATTCCAATCCATATTCATCTCTCTATTTACATTCAGAAATATATTTAATAGAGCCAAGAATAATTCTCTGGTACTTCAAAGAGATCACTCTCATCCATCATTATCCATATTTATTATCTCTTAGTTTGTTCTTAATCTATTTTATTGTGTTCTTATCAAAACTTACTTGACAATTTTTACACACTTGCTTGAACCACTGTAGCAACCACCTTATTGAAGCTTAGACATTTATTATCCACAGTTCTCCTTTCATATGCTAATTTTATAATCTGTCCAAAATCTTTTAACTTTGCACAGCAGGATTTATGGTTAATGATCTCATTGTGTTTATTTTGTATAGTTTCATTGTTCTCTAAATGGTTATGAAATTTTTCTTGCTCCGCTTTGTTAACAACTAAGCCACATTTGGTGCTTGGGGAAAGCCTAAGTTGATCTTTCCAGGAACTTGTTATTAACTTTTTAAGGTAAGTTAGAGTTCTTTGGTAAAATTAACAATCATAGATGGACTAGGCTACATAAACATTTGTCTATGGTATATGTGTGTGCACATAACCAAAATTCTATACCTCTCCATAACCCCGTGATGTGAATAAGAGCACAGTAAGGATAGTAATTTAAGTTTGAATTTTCTTGTCCCATTGTCATATGTCTCTAAAGTACAGTGTGTGCTCATTTGAAGGACATATTACATATTTTCTTCTATGGTTCACAAATTGGATAAGACCTACAGGTGACCTCACTCCTCCCCAGACATTTTAAGTATTTCTGTATCTACCAACTATTTATGACATCATAAAATCAGAATTTCTTTCCTGCTTCACCAGTATTTTATTTACCTTCATTTCCAATGCTGTAGACTATCGCAGTACATTAGGGTACTACGGTGGGACTCTATGCCATACAGAATTAAAAACAAACACCTAGCGTTTTACATTATGGGCCACTTGGTCACCATCCTAGGGTAAATACCGCCCCTTATTTATTATACATTGTACCTTATGGAAGCACTTCTTTCAGTTTCTGTCTGAAACTTATTGCTCTGAAAGGCTTATAAATTTGATGATTCCAGGGCTGGGGATATAGCTCAGTGGAATAAGCGCCTGCCTAGCAAGCGTAGGGTCCTGAGTTCGATCCTCAGTACTGCCAAAATTTGATGATTCCATAGATCAAAATGAGAAGAATACAGTTCTCCTGAACAACATTCCATTCCTATCCCTGAATCTATGACACAAACCACCCTTTTATGTTAAATGAAATAAATCAGACACTCAAAACAACTATTACATGTTTCTGTCACATAAAGAAGCTAAATTACAAATAGTGAAATAAAAGGTAAATCAGAGGAAGTCGGAAGACAGATCTTTCTCAAGTGGAAATGGGATCAAGAGAAAGAGGGAGAGGTTGAGAGAGGAGGGAGAGAGGATGAATAAAGAAATTAAGATGTGTTGGGGCCAGGGATATAGCTCAGCAGCACAAGTGCCTGCCTGGCATCTCAAGGTCCTGAGTTCGATTCCCAGTACCCCCCTAAAAGAAATTAAGATGTGTTATGCACATCTTACCAACTCCACACAAGGAATATAAACATTATGTACTGCAAACATACACTACTAATAAAATCCTTTTCTAATTCTATCAGCAAAAGTAATAGACCAATGAACAACTCAGTTAACACAAAGAATCTCATCTAAACCTTCTACCAGTTTTCCTGCTGCTCCAAGACATGTTTGACTATTGATTTGGTATGCCTTCTCCATGGAGAGTATGGTATATACATTCGTTTACAGATATATGGGTGAAATTAGGGAGTGATTGACAGATTAGTGAGAGAGTGTACTACATAGCTCCAAATACATAATGGACATCAAAATTGATCTTAGAACACTGCAAACAATGGTATCTTAATACAGTTTGTTTATTTTTATTAATATTTAAACTGATACATGAAATGATAACAGTTGTACATATTAATGAAGTAATATGGTACACTTTGGTACATATATAGATTGCATAATGTTTAAACCAGGTTCAGTGTATTTACCTTCTCAAGCGTTTTTTACTCCTTGAAGTATAATCTTTCAAAATCTGCTTTCAATATTTTTGAAATGCATAGTATATTATTATATTATTATTATTATTATTATTATTATTATTACTATTATTTAAAATTGTACTATTGTAGCAAACTGAGTGTTTGCAGACACTGAGCAACAATGTGGGTGGGAGTTTCGTGCTAATGTAAAAGGGGCTGGAAGCAGCTGCTGCTGGAGGGCCCCCAGGACAGTGCGGAGTGACTGGGGTGTCTCCAGGGCCCGCCCTGGAGTTCACATCTTCAGAGGAAATGTGCCTGTGGCCGTGACTGTGAAGCTGCTGACAGTATTTAGCAGCTCTGAAGGAAAGCACGTGTGCTATTTTTTTCAGTAGAATTGTATGTTAGAAACATCTCTTAGAAACTTTTTATTACGTTTGTGTGAATTTATTTAACAAAGATATTTGTTCTTTTGTGTGAGGAAAGTGCTACAGACTAGATATTTAATGAAAATAGTTGAAATTTCATGAAGAATTCAGTATTAAAAATGGAAAAAAGGACGTGTCTTCCCAGACACATTAATTGTTGTCTTATAAATTTATTGTTTATCTTCCTGAGAGCCAATGCTTGTGACCCTATAGTTATGTTCAAGTATCAGATAATAAGAATGTTGTCATAAAAATGACAGATTCATGTTCTTTAAATTATTTTTCCTTTTATGTAAATACTGAAATTAAACAATACTACTTTATTCATATTGTATTTAGTAAGAAAAATCTTAACCAGCAGCACAGTTGTTTCTTTTCCTTTTCTCCTCAATGTATCTATTGGTTTTGACTCTTCATTTTGAATAATGAGATGTTAAATTATATATTAAACCTTGATTTTAGTAGGATAGTGCTCAGCTTGTAGTCTTTGTATTACCTTTCTTTATTTACAAAACATTTATTTCACTCCATTATATCCTCTGCATGTTGTGTTGTGCAGACACACAACAAAGAGAAGTCAGAGTCAGTTATTTCATAGAAAGATCAAGTTTACTACTAGTGGTTCAAATCATATATTGAATAAAATGGTGCCTTGGTTTACAGACTTGCTTTGTCCCAGAGCTCTGGGGAAGGTGGCCATGTTTGTGTTTGTGTTCCTGTTCATGCCAGGAGGATAACTGTTATCACGTTTGTCACCCTATGAGGAGTTCACTAATAGAAACAAAATGCTTCTTTTTGAGAATGGAACTGTTTGGAAACAAAAGTATAAAGAAATTCAAGTTCAGAACTCTGGTGTTAGCATGGTGCTAACACGTATATATTATGCAGTTTGAAAGCAAAATGATTGTAGTTTTTCTAAATACTTTTTAAAATTCTCATAAATAACATTGCCTCACTTTTAAAATTACAAACACGTGGTTTTTAGGGATACCTTGCTGTTTAACAAACATGAGAGTGTAAAAGTTCTATCTCCCTATTGACAAAGGGTAGGGGGAAATTAAGCTGTGCTTTGTATATGTACAAATACCCCACGATGAATGTAATCATTTTGTACTGCAAACATGTACAGTACTAATAACATTTTTAGAAACAAAGTGACATAATGATAAAGTATAGAATATTAAATTGTGTAATATTCTTCTCTGGTATCATTCAAAATCTACCCTAGTCACACTTGCATAATTGTTTCAATTACTCAGCAATTGACCTTTGATAAATGATAAATGTTCACTTTTACATATCAAATGACAAAGAAAAATTTACTAAAACTCAGTTAATTTGACAGAAAGACCTTTGTGGTGTGTGTGTGTGTGTGTGTGTGTGTGTGTGTACAGCAAGAGGGTGATTGTTTTTCCTAAAACTATGGGCTGCATTCATTTTATTAACTCACAATCTGGGCCGAGGTATGCAGGGTTCTGTGAAACTATTCTACAGGAATAAATGTAAGATCATAGGAATCACAGGCAGATACACATGGTGTACAGATTAGTACAGTAAAACATTCCCATTGATTCTACCTTTCCAACAATTTTTTCTTTTATTCTCTCACTGTCTCCTCCTTTCTTAAGGTTTGATTTTTCCTCTCTAGTCCTCCTATGCTCCCTTGGGCAAAAATTCCAAAGTAGCCTCACTTCCAATATGCGAGTTAGACTCTTGTACATACCATGTACATTGGATTAATACCACAGTCTCCTAGGTTCTTTATGTCCATGAAGATAGTTAACAGTAAGCTAAATATGAATCATTCTTTTCCATCTGCTCAAGAACCAATGTTTCTAAGAAAATTATCTTACCTGAGTTAATCGGAACTAATCTTGGCTTCTCATTAATTTTGTCCATCAAACTGTAGAAATCCTAATGATCAATTCACCACTCAACTCCTATAGTCTGTCCTCTATATGGTTCTTAAATATGAACTCAGGACCTAAGCCCAATAAAATATACTGCTGATGCCTTTATTGGAGGTAAATTAAATTACAACTGATATCAAACACCTTTTCATCACTGGCTTTTCTCTCTGAACAAAATTAACTTTCCTATTTTAATTCCTTGTCCAATAAAAATTTAATATCTCTCAAATGTTTACTGTACTTTGGCAAATTTATATGTGGATTTAACTGTACTTTCCTCTATATTTCAATTCTATTTTCTATAGAATACAATATCTACTCCATCATATTACAATGTCATGTCCTGTTTCATTTCCTCCCAATATATGATAAATTCCTAGAGAAAAATAACTTCTTTTGTACAAAGTCCATTCATCTCCAACTTTGAGCGGAATCATGTATTAGGTATCTCTTAGAAGGTACTCATAAATGAACAGCTGACAAATAAATGCAAGGAATTTCAGCCAACTTTTAGTGTCACAGAAGCAAAGCAGGCAAATACTGTATGTGCTAAGTGCCTTTAGCAGAAATAAAAATATAAAAGGAAATAAAGAACAATAACTTAATTTTATTACTTATAAATATAAAAAGAACAGAATCAATCAGATGGTATCCAAAAACTGGCAGAGGAAAACACCAAAATAAAATAATGGTTAATGAACTCAGATAAAGATAAAGAAAGGTGTGGTGTTGTATCTACTAAACAAGAATAGAATGCTATGAAAAGAATGAATTGAGTCTAAGAAAGAGCTCTTGCAATTAAAATTGTACAGTGAAATAAACATAATATAGCAGAAGTGACAAAAGATACTAGACAGGAAATCTTGAAAGTAGAATCAAAATTTTAGAGATTCCATTTGACCCAGCTATTCCTCTTCTCTGTATCTTCCCAAAAGAAGTAAAAGCATCACACCACAGCAATATATACAAACCCATGTTTACAGTGGCATAGTTTGTAATACCTGATTCTCAGAGACATCCAAATGTCCATCAACTGATGATTGAATAAAGAAGGCTGTTTTTTATACCATAGAGTACAACTCAGCCACAAAGAAGGATAAGCCTGAGATCTTTCTAGCCAAACATTGGCATTTTGAGGCCATACTCTTCAGTGAAACAAATTGGACACCTCTGTAAATACTGCATGGTTTCTCTGATATGAGAAACTGAAAGTGTAAATAAGGACCAACATGTATAATAGACATTGTGAAATAGGAAGGAAGTGTTCAAATGGGAAGGGGAACTGGGGAGAGGAGAGGGGGAAAGGAAGGGAGGGAAAGGAAGGACAAAAACGGAAAAAAAGCTTTTGTAAATAAGGAGGGAAAGAGCGGTTGAAGGGAGGGTAACAGAATAGGGAAAAAATAAAGTTATGTCATGTACAGGTGGTTTTTTTTCCAATACAAGAAATGTAAGAAACACAGGGAATTGACATGGGAGATCTAATATTCAAATCAATCATCCCCATTCCAATAGACTTTACCTTTAAAAAAATGGAGAATATTATCAAAGAAATCAAACAAGGAAATAAATGTTCAGATTGAATTCTCTTGAAATAAATTATGAACCATGTAATGGTGACATTGCAAAACACTAGGACCAAGCAGAT
>PVLD010035315.1:0-11897 GCA_004027595.1 Dinomys branickii | reverse complement strand
GACTTTCCCACGTCTCGCCCCGGCAGCCTGGTCCGCCCTACCACATCTCCCCCGGCATCTCAGAGAAATACGCCCAGTTTAAACTTCCCAGCCGAGGTTCCGGCATTCACGCTCACCAAGTCTGTCTCGAGCTGGTGGTGTTTATTAAGGAGGTTCGCTCCCTTGCTGCTCAACCGGTCGCCATCTTCCCCGGATCCTCAAAATTATGTGATTTGTAAATAAACACCACGGCTAACTTTGAACTTTCAGAGCTGAGCTGGGGCAAGAAAGGCTGGGGCTTCAAAGTCTGCTCTGATGCTGGAAACTATAGCAGGAAGTACAACTTTGGAGAGGGTGGTTTATTTTTTGTTTTCAGTTTTCTGCAATCCCCCAAACTGCTAGCAGCAGAAGGTTCTCTGCCGTCAACTTTCCAGACACTTCAGCATTAGGTCTCCTTTTTCAAAGGAGGTTTGGGTGGCACATCATACCATCCACCGCAAATGACAGCCAGAGAATGATGTATGTCAGAGGCAACAGGAATAAACTAATTCTACCTGCAGCCTTCACATTGTGGGGACTTGGAGGAGAACGTCATACCTTTTGCCATGCTGCTGTACATGCATCTTTCCCAAGGCTGGAGCAGCTGCAGAAGATTTGGCGGCAGGTGGAGGAGGAACTGCTCTGGGTGCTGTCTGCAGCTAGGTGTGCTGAGGGCTGTGAGGCCGTGTGTGAGCCACTGCAGCACTTGCTGCTCTGCACCTACTTTCAAAGTATAGGGACTTCTGCTTTACTCCCACCCAACAAACTGTGTGAATGTGTCTGTGCTAAATCTTAACCTAGAACCATACACAGAAAGAAATTTTTGGAAGTGTGATTCTAGCTCCACTGAGTTGACACTGTCCCCAAAGCACGGCATATCTTGTTCTCTCTCTCTCACATTATTATATCATATTATATGTATAAAATTAGCTATATGTACGCACATATACATGTGTAGTTTAATTCTTTTAACATTCTGAGGAACATTGCCCTTATTCACAGATAGAAAAATGAGAGAAAGAGAAAGACAGACAGATAGATGAGAGATTGAATGGCTTCCCAAGGAAGCAAAACTAACACTGATGTTTGGTTTGTCTAATTCTCAACCTATACACTCATCCACTGTGCTAAAAAGCTTTCTCTTCCAACTACTGTAGAGGCAGGCAGACTATTTATTTATAAACACTTTTGCCAACAGAGCATATTTTCATACATCTAGTCCCAGAATGAAAGGAAATAATGCACCGTGATGTTTGCCAGTGATTCTTGAGGTTTGCTGCCAAGATCTCTCTCTGTGCTCTGACAGTCGTCTGGCAGCTCACCCATCATTGCTGTCACAGAGAAACTGTAGCTTAACTGGTCCAAACTGAGAATATCCAGACTTAGGGCATATACATTTGTTCCTATTACTACCAAACACATCCTGAATCCTTTGATGACTTAAAATAGGAGGCCGCTCTTGATACTTTTTGCCAGGTGTTAATATCTTATTACTGCTGAGCAAGGTAATTTGTGTGATGGGTGGAAACAGAATCTGGGGAGAGGGGAGAGGTGCCCTGTCCTATGCTTTTAACAGTTCAATGTGCCTCTGTCACTTACAGCTGCTGCTTTCTGTCTCTTCTCGCCTCTTTCTACAAGCCAGGGAAGACCCCTGCCTGCAGCATGGCAGGCCTGGAGTAGCAGAGCAGTAACTGCCTAGGAGCACCGCTCAGCCAGTGCCTGGTGAGAGGTGGGGTAGACATCCTCTCAATCCCTCGCCTTCAGCTCGAATAGAACCACAACATGCAGTTTTATGTTTTCAGATGATTTTCTAGAATTTTCTTGTGAGAGAATAGAACCACAACATGTGGTTTTATGTTTTCAGATGATTTTCTAGAATTTTCTTGTGAGATTAAGCTTCGGTTACTCAGTGTTCATGTGCTCAGTGTCTCTGCCATTGACTCCCTTTCCTCCTTGGAGCCCTTTCCATGTCCCCCTATAGCTTTCCAAACAAAGTGTACTTGAATCTTTGGTTTGGTACCTACTTCTGTGAAGATCCGAACAAAGAAGAGAGAAGGACATGGACGGGAGATACAAAAAGCAGACACAGGGTAATTAATGGGGGTAGAGAAGTATGGGAGAAGCCGGATGGAAAAAGAAAACTGAAAAGGATGGAGAAATGCTCTAGATCCTGAGGCACAAGGAGGAGGTTGTAATCTCATGTGAAAATACAACTGTTGGAAGAGCATTTTACACAGATCTGTGTGTAGAGCACATCCTTGATTTAATCGTGTTGTCCTCGTTTGGCTCAGGATACAGATATACCCTTGGTTAGAATTGCTGAAGGCTTCCAGTCCATTTTATTTTTATTTATTTTATCTTTTAATTAATTAATCAACTTATCTAGTTTGAGATAGAGTCTTGGTATGTAGTTTAGCCTGGACTTGAACTGTATAGCCCAGGTTGGCCTCAAACTTGTAGAGAACCTCATGCCTCAGCATGAGTACTGGAATTACAGGTGTGCCCCACCACACCAGGTTCCCAGTTAAAGCCAAGCTTAACTGGTGCAGGAGAGCTTTGATAAGAGAAGTGTAATTTCATGAATGTATCACCTATGTGTTCCTTCCAGGGGTGAGATTTTCCTCTTTCCATTTCCATGTCCAGAGATAAGAAGGGATTTTTCTCATTTTTTGGCCTATCTTTTCTCTTTTGGATTTCAAAAAAGTCACAATGAGACCTGGATTTGTAATATAATTGTAATAGAAATTGGCATTTTTCAAAGTGGAATAAAAATTCAGGTTAAACACACTGAAAGCCAATTTTATACTGAATTTTTAATTGAGTGGCTCAGAGAATAATTACTAAACATCTGAAGTATTATTTCATGAGTGAATAAATCCTGCATTTAATACAATAACTGTGCCTGCTGGAGGTCTCCCCTGGGAACATGTTTGGACTTTGTTTAGCTTTTACTTTCCTGACAGTGGAGCCCTGATGGTTTTCTCGCCTGGCACTATGTTCTGCTTTGTGCGTTTCCTTGTTTCCTTAGGCAGCTGGATTTGTCCCACTGCAGAACTGTGTTGTTATAGTCACAATGGGTAGCTATATTAAAGAAAAGCCACCTACCTAGAATACCTCAGAAGACAAGTCAATGACAGAAAACTTGACCCTACTGGGAAATAATATTGTTATCTATCCAATAATCACTTTTCAGACAAATAGCTAGATATCATTTTCTCTGTATATTTTTGCAAAACATCTGGGCAGATGGAAACATTGCAATTGTGTGGATGACAGCAGCAAGGTAAAAGAAGGGCAGGCTGTAGAAACAGCCCTTTTCATCTGTAGGGAACATTAAACTACTTACTGTCAGATTCCTGTTGTTTATAATCATAGATTAATAAAAAGAATAAAAATCCAACTATTCATGAAATAAATACAAGATTAGTCACCACTCCACCTCCCAGAACACAACTAACATTATCTTCATTAATGAATTCTTTTAAATGGGTATGGCACAACCTATTTGAAAGCTGGATTAAATTAGTGGCAACTGAATAGAGACCAAGCTATTGCTTTGGTCCAGTTCTTTACATCATTTTTATTACCACACCTGTGTCTCCTTCATCTGCTGTAGCTGCAGCTCAGTGCTAGTAGATTCAAGGGCACTATTTCCACTTTTATGATTTTTATACTCTCTGTACTTCTAGGTACTTGATATTTTCTAGCAAAATCTCCTTTAAAGCTCATTATATTTGTTTAGATGAAAAATGGAAACACTATCACGAGTATAGACTTTCATTTTTCGAATATTAAAAAAGTGTGTGCATAAACGTTAAAGGCTAACTTGGTCTCTGAATCACCTGAATTCATCTCATAAACCATGTTATAAAAATATTATTTGTCTTGGTTACTTTTCTCTCATGGTTGAGACAAAATACCCAACACCCAAAATGAAGGCAGGAAAGGTTTATTTAGCTTACAGTTTGTGGAGGTTTCAGTCCATACTTGGCTGGCTCAGAGGCAGAGTGGCACATGGCAGAAGGTAAACTGTTGATGGCAGCAAACAACCAGCAAATGTGTGGAATTGCAGGCAAGCAGCCTCTTTCTCTCTACCTTATAAACAGCCTTCCCCCACCCAGGGGGCATGTAGCTCTCACACAGTCTCCATGCCCTCCTCTTCCACAGGCTCAGGATGTATACAAAGTAAGTACTCTGGCCTCCTGCTGAATGACTCAAACCTGCAGATTCCCCAAGCTGACACAATGTATCAACCATAACATTCCACCCCTTGTCAACTTGGGAATCAGACACATTTCCTTAAACCAGTTTCCAGATACAAAGACATGCTTATATTAGAACCATAACATTTTGCCCCGTACAAATGAAAATTAAACACTTCCAACATTTAAAGGCACAAAATAAACATTACCATTCCAAAAGGCACCAACGGGGGAATATAGAGCATTGGGACCAAAGCAAGTCCAAAATCCAGCAGGGCTAACATTGTGTCTTATAATTCCACATCCAGCATCTGAAGCAACATGTTGAGCTCCAACATTGTGAGCTCCAAAAAGCTTGCATGAGTCCACCCCTATGGCACTTCTGGTGGTTACAGCTCCCATGGCTTCTCTCTCAGGCTTCCTTTGCTCCCTCTTTGCAGCTTTCCTTAGATGATCCATGGTCCTGTCTTTTCTAAACTTCTGAGGTCTCCAGGGCACCTTTTGCTTCACACTCACAGCCTCACATATTGCCCTCTCTGGGGCACACTGCCTGGCCTCCCAGGCCTTCTGAAATCTGGGTGGAAGCCTCTTTAACTCCAGAACTTTTGCATTTTCCTTGCACCTAAAGCCAGGGCCACGTGGATGATGCCAAGGTCTGTTGCCACCCGGAGCAGTAGCCAAATTTTTCTCTCTCTTGGCCATAGGGGTCAAGTGCCTGGATCGCTGGGCACACTGAATCCAATGCTGAGGAACACATTCTCTATGCTGCCTCCATTCTGGAACCTGGTGTGGCCGCTGCCGCCATTCTGGAACATGGCACTCTTTGGCTTCCTTCTCAAGGCAAGGTCTCTCACCTTTACAGTTTTGAGGCTGCAAAGGGTGGAGACTTGCTTCTTGTGATGCCCTCAGGCCATCTTTTACATTCTCTTGTTCCTTCTCAGCAATAGAGATCTCCTCAGCCTTATCTTTGCAATCAACAGCTTTACTGGAGCTTCCTTTCTGGCCAAACTCACCACATTTTAAATCATCCTGCTGGGATCTTTGCTCTTGATTTTCAATATAAATCTGGCTAAAAGCCCCCAACAATAGCTATCCCACTGCCCCAATATTCGACGGCCTTGAAATTTCTTTTGCCAGATTAATCAGTTCGCTGCTGCCCTTAATCTCAGTCTTAAGCAAAGTCTCTGGACACGAGCAAAATACAGACAAACTTTCTGCCAAGCCATAACATACATCCTCTGGAGTCAAACAACCAATGAAATCCTTTCCAACAGAAACCTTCCGAACCTGGTCTTTACTGGCAGGATTTCTATTGGCCTTCTGGTCTTCTGAACTCTGACCAGAATCTCCCATACAGAATAGCCGAAGGCATTCCAGTGCATCTCTTCCAGGCGACATCTCCAAACCTTTCCAAACTCTTCCCACAAGCCATTTCCAAAGGCTCTTGAACCACATGGTCAGGTGTAGTAACAACAATGACCCCACTCTTGGCACCAAATTCTGTCTTGGTTACTTTTCTCTCATTGCTGAGACAAAATACCCAACACCCAAAATGAAGGCAGGAAAGGTTTATTTAGCTTACAGTTTGTGGAGGTTTCAGTCCATACTTGGCTGGCTCAGAGGCAGAGTGGCACATGGCAGAGGGCAAACTGTTCATGGCAGCAAACAACCAGCAAATGTGTGGAATTGCAGGCAAGTAGCCTCTTTCTCTCCTCTACCTTGTAAACAGCCTTCCCCCACCCAGGGGTCATGTAGCTCTCACACAGTTTCCATGCCCTCCTCTTCCACAGGCTCAGGATATATACAAAGTAAGCACTCTGGCTTCCTGCTGAATCACTCAGTTAAACCTGCAGATTCCCCAAGCTGACACAATGTATCAACCATAACATTATTCTATTCCAGGGGTCCTATTTTTAAGCTATAAACAATGCTATGGAATTGGTTAGTGTGATATGTGGTTATCTGTGTCCAATATCTTCTAACAGATTTTCTTCATACCCTCTTTTTTTTTTTTGTACTAGGAATAGAACACAGGACCTTGAGTTGCCAGGCAGGTGCTTGTGCCACTGGGATATATCCCCTGCCTTCATACCAAGTCTTTCCTAATCATAGTGAACTAAAAGTAGAAATCAATGGCAAAAGAAAACTGGAAAATTCATAAATGTGCAAAAATTAAAATCCAGTGAATCAAATAATATTACTGAAAATCCAGTGAATCAGATAATACATCAAAGGGAAATTGAAAAATACTTTGGGACAAATGAAAAAGAAAGAAAATACCACATAATCTAAGTATGGATAGTAGCACGAGCAACACTAAGAGACAATTTCAGAGCAAAAGTTGCATGACTAAAAAAATTTAAGTTAAAAAATAACTTTGGAAGCCAGGCCTGGGGGCACCATCAGAGCAGCGCTTGCGTGGAACTCTTCTTGGGTGAGGCCTGTGCCTGTGCTCTGCCCTGCCAGACTTTCCAGCAGGGAAGGAAACAGGCCTGGGGGTGCCATCAGAGCAGCATCAGAGCAGTGTTTGAACAGAACTCTTCTCAGGTGTGCCTGTGCTCTGCCCTGCACCTTCAGGTAGGGAAGGAGCTCAGACTGGGAGGGCCCTTCCCTGTTGGTGGTTGAAGCTTGCAGCATGGAAACCATCTCAGGCTCTGTGGTCCTCTGGGTTGGGAGGATGGGCCTGCTCTCCCCTGACAGCTACCTCAGGATCCCGGAGGAGCAGCTCCTGCCTAGCTACCACTGGCTTCAAGGCTGAGGCCTGCATGTCTCCATAGCCTAGAGACCCTGGTACTGAAACCCAGCATTCCCCAACCATCACAGGTATGGTCTGAGCTGTGCACCTCAGCAATTGCCTGGGGTTCCTGGGCCAGGTGGTACACAGTCTCCTACCATCTTGGGATAAGTTTGATATCCAGGTAAACTAGGGTCCCTAGAGTCCTTTGTGAGCTGCCTGGGTAGTTTGTACCTCAGCGCTTTTCATCTGATACCCAAAATGATGCGACATAGGAGCAAATGCAGTATGAGAACTCAACCCTACCCAGAGTAAGTACAGGAAACAATGACACAGGAGAGCTAAGAAGTCACATACCTGAAATTTCTGAAATGATTGAATCTGAAGTAAAGAAATAACTCCATCAGGCCATAGAAGAGATTAAATCAGAAATGATCTCTCAGGCAAAAAATGAAATGAAAATAATAATGGAAGAAATGCTCTCCACATATAGAGAATAAACAGATAAAATAATAGAAGATCATAGGCAACAAATGGAATGTTACACAAGCAATTGAGGAATGAATTAGAACACATGAAATAGACTCAAAGAAATTGCCAGGACATGAAAACTTCTACTGAAATCTTGCAAAACTACTTGAATAAAGCTGAAGATAGAATTCAGATCTTGAAGACAGCATGAAAGCTAGTGATCATGAAAGGAAGGATCTCTTAAAATCATCAAAGATCCAGGAAAAATCAATCCAACAGCTGCAAGATGAGGCAAAGAGAAATAATGTCTGAGTAACAGGAGTCAGTGAAACAACAGGAGGCAACACAAATGATATAAAAAGCATATTTTCAGAAATAATGGCAGAACATTTCCCAGGCATGATAAAAGGTACTTATGTGCAAGTAAATGAGGCATATAGAACTCCAATGAGCCACAACCCAAATAAAACCACACCTGGACATATAATAGTCAAGATCCCAGATGTCCAACAAAAGAACACAGTATTAAAAGCTGCTAGGGAAAAGAAACAGATCACCTATAAAGGAAAGCCCATCAGAATCATAGCAGACTTCTCAACAGAAACCGTGAAATCAAGAAGAGTTTGGAGTGAGGTATTACAGATTCTGAGACAAAATAGCTTCCAAACCAGACTGATGTATCCTGCAAAACTATCCTTCAAATTCAGTGGAGAAATAAAATATTTCCATGACAAAGAACAACTGAAGAACTTCACGAGTGCCAAAGCAACATTATAAAAAGCACTAAAAGATATTCCAGACAGAGAAAAAAGAGATCATAATCTCAAGAACAAAAATAGGAACACTCAAGCAGAACTAGAAAGTAAACAGAGAGTAAAAGTAAGAAAGGAACAACAAGTCAATAGCATGCCAAGACTAAGCCAACATATAACAGTTATAACCATTAATGTAAATGGCCTCAATTCACCAGTCAAAAGAAACAGACTGGCAGAGTGGATTAGACAAAATCCCATAATATGCTGTACACAGGAAACACACTTTACTCAAAAGGAAATCCACAGGCTAAAAGTTAAATGATGGAAAACAATTCTCCATGCAACAGGTTCACAGAAAAAGCAGGGGTAGCTATTATGTTTGCAAACAATGTAAACTTCAAACCAAAAATAGTCAAAAGAGATAAAGAAGGCCACTACATACTAGTTAGGGGAAAGCTGCAAGAGGAAGAGATAACAACCCTAAAGATGTATGCACCAAATACTGGAGCACCAAACTATATAAGTCAAATCTTAAACTGAATAATGAATAACACTATCGTAATAGGGGACCTAAACACCCCTTTGATGCAAAGAGAAAGGTCAACGGGACAAAAACTCAGCAAAGATATAACAGACCTGAACCACAAGTGTGAACAAATGGACTTAGTAGATGTATACAGAATGTTCCACCCCACAACATCAGAATACACATTTTTCTCAGCAGCACATGCGACTTTCTCCAGAATAGACCACATTCTAGCCCATAGAGCATAACTGCCTAAATGCAAAAAGAGTTGAAAATTTCCCATGCATATTATCTGACCACAGTGCAATGAAATTGGAAATTAATGACAAAGGGATCTCCAAAAACTCCATAAACATTTGGAAATTAGACAACTACCTCCTGAATAACCAATGAGTCACACAAGAAATTAAAGAAGGAATTAAAAAATACTTACAAACAAACGAAAATGCAAATAAAACTTACCGGAATCTGTGGGATGCAATGAAAGCAGTCCTCAGAGGGAAATTTATAGTGATGAACTCACACATAAAGAAAACAGAAAGAGAGCAAATAAATATCCTAATACTGTACCAAACTTTCAGAAAAAGAAGAACAAGTTAAGCCCAAAGTGCAAAGAAGGGAGGAGATTATAAAGCTGAGGGCAGAAATTAATGCAACTGAGACGAAGAAAACACTACAAAAAATAAGTGAATCAAAGAGTTGGTTCTTTGAAAGAATAAATAAAACTGATAAACCCCTAACTTATCAAAAAAAAAAAGAAAGAAGGACTCAAATTCATGCAATAAGGAATGAAAAGGATGAAATCACTACAGATCCTACATAAATTCAAAAGATCATTCATACCTACTTTGAAAGTCTTCACTCCCATAGGATAGAAAACTCAGAAGAAATGGACAGATTCCTGGAAAAGTACAAATCACCAAAGTTGAATCAGGAAGATAGAAAAATCCTGAACAACCCAATATCAATTAATGAGATTGAAAATGTCATTGAAAACTTACAACAAAGAAAAGCCCAGGCCCTGATGGATTTACAGCAGAATTCTATAAAACATTCAAAGATTTAATGCCAACACTCCTCAAACTCTTCAATGAAATCTAAAAAAAAGCAATTCTCCCTAACTCATTTCTGCAGGCAAGTATTATACTGATATCAAAACCAAACAAGGACCCAACTAAGAAAGAGAACTATAGGCCAATCTCCCTAATGAACATAGATGCAAAGTTACTCAATAAAATACCAGTAAATAGAATGCAGCGCATCATAAGGCAAATTCCACACCATGACCAGGTTGGATTTATTCCAGGAATGCACGCATGGTTCAATATTCACAAATCAATTAATGTAATACATCATATCAATAGAGTCAAAGACAAAAACCACATGATCATCTCAATAGATGTGGAAAAAGCTTTCAATAAAGTTTAACACACATTCATGTTAAAAATCCTAGAAAAAATAGGAATAGCTGGGCTTTACCTCAATCTGATCAAAGTCATCTATGACAAAACAGTAGCCAACATCATACTGAATAGACAAAAACTGAAAGCTTTCACTTTAAATTCAAGAACAAGACAAGGATGTCCACTGTCCCCACTCCTATTCAACATAGTTCTAGAAGAATTAGCCAGAACATTTAGACAAGAGAGAGAAATAAAAGGAATAAGGATAGGAAAGGAAGAAGTTAAACTATCATTATTTGCACAGGACATGATACTTTACATGGAAGATCCCCAAAACTGCACAAGAACACTCCTTGAAGTAATTGACAAATTCAGCAGAGTAGCTGGATAAAAAGTCAACACCCAAAAATCAATAGCATTCCTATAGATGAACAACAAACAGACTGAGAGAGAAATTGAGGACACCATACCTTTTACAATAGCATCCAAGAAACTGAAATATTTAGGAATCAATCTAACAAAAGAGATAAAAGATCTATTCAATGAAAACTATAGTACTCTGAAAAAAGAGATCAAAGAGGATTTCAATAAATGGAAAAATAGTCCCTGCTCATGGTTAGGAAGAGCCAACATTGTGAAATTGGCCATACTACCAAAGTTGTTGTACAGATTCAATGCAATTCCCATTAAACTACCATTAGCATACCTCACAGATCTAGAGAAAACATGCCTTAAATTCATCTGGTACCAGAAGAGACCCAGAATAGCAAAAGCAATTCTGGGCAACAAGGACAAGCGAGGTGGAATCACAATCCCTGACCTGAAATTATACTACAAAGCTACTGTAATAAAATCAACCTGGTACTGGCTAAAAAGCAGACCCGAGGATCAATGGAACAGACTGAAAGATGCAACCATAACGAAAAACCCACTCAGCTACCTAATAATTTGACAAAGGGGTCAACCAAACTCACTGAAAAAAAGGCCTGTTTAATAAATGGTGCTGGAAAAACTGGCTTGCCTCTTGCCCAAAACTGAAAATAGACCTAAGTCTATCACCATGCACCAAACTCAGGTCAAAATGGATCACAGACCTCAACATTAAAACAGAAACTCTAAATCTATTGGAAGAGAAAGTAGGTAAAAATCTTGAAGACGTAGGAGTAGGCAGAGAGTTCATGAACAAAAATCAAACTGCAAGGGAAACACTTCAAATAATCAATAATAGGGACCTCATCCTACTGAGAAGTTTTTGTACATCTAAAGAAATCACCAGCAAAGTAGAAAGAAAACCCACAAATTGGGAAAAAATCCTAGCTGGCTGTCCCTCAGACAAAGGTCTTCTATCTAGAACATACAAAGAATTAAAAAACATGTACCTATCCAAATACAAAGACCCAATCCAGAAATGGGCATCTGAGATGAATACATACTTTTCAGATAGAGAAATACAAATGGCAAATAAATATATGAGAAAATATTCCACATCCTTAGCCATTCTAGAAATGCAAATAATAACAAGACTGAGATTTCATCTCACCCCAGTAAGACTGGCCAGCATGAAAAAATCATCCAATAACATTCTGGCGAGGCTGTGGAGAAATAGGGACTCTATTACACTGCTGGTGGGAATGCAGACTGGTGCAACCACTGTGGAGAGCAGTTTGGAGATTTCTCAGCAAACTAGGTCTAGAGGTTTCATTCAAACCAGCTATTCCCCTTCTGGGTATTTTCCCAGAAGATCTGAAAACATCATATCACTCTGATATATGTGCACCCATGTTTATA
>PVLD010035314.1:10000-11897 GCA_004027595.1 Dinomys branickii | reverse complement strand
TGCTCACAGCGGACCGCCCGGCTCCACCCTGTCGTCGTGCTATGGGTGGGGGCGGGTCCAGACCATGTGGCTCCAGCATTACCGTTCCCCACCCCTTGCAGCTGGGCAATGGGTCTCCAAAGCTGAAGCTACGAATGCCGAAACGAGGGCGTGGGCCAGGGGTGTGCTTGGAGCGGCAACCTCCTCCCTCTCTATCTCGCCATAGACAGAATTTAATATTATAATCAGGGACTAGGCATGGTGGCACATGCCTGCAATTCCAGCACTTGGAATGTTGAGGCTGGAGGATTGTTCTGAGTTCAAGGCCAGTCTGAACTATATCGTGAGACCCTGTCTCAGAAGCACCTAAATAAATAAATATCTCCACATTTTGCTTCTAATTAGTAGTGATGTGAATAAATCTGGGCATAGTTGACTGCCTCAGTAGTTTTAAATGAAACGTTTCTGTGCCATCTTGGGGTTACAGTAGATCCTAGATGATAACATGCAAACCTTTATTGTTACACTATTGTTTCTCCCAGTTTGAAATTTGTATTTAAATTTTCATTATAAGGTTGAAACTTCTTTACATTTAACAAGAGAGGGGCCAAATTTGCATCTATTTTTTTGGCATGTGGTTAATTCAGACATAGGACATTAAAAAAGAGGACCTTTGAAGGAAGGGCAGTAATTTCAAGGTAAAGTCTTAGAATTGTCCTCAGTCCCAGTGAAGACCCTATGGCCAATATTTGGATATTTCAACATCTGCAGTATTGAAGCTAGCCCTGTCTCCTCAGATGGAATTTGCCACGTGCAGAATGACTTGATAAAAAATGGTGTACATTCTATAATCTTCTAACAGCAGAATGCGACCAGTGGCACTTCCCCTAAAAAAAAAAAAATAAATTACCCGAAATTTGCAGCACATTCATATTCAATTTCATCACAGCAGATGCTCATTAGTATGTTGTTATTAATTGGTATTCACTTTAGGTTTTGTTTAAAATGAAGATAATAATTAGGTTTTAATTACTGCATCATTCATGGGGGGGTTGTCTGTGGGGAGAGGAAAAGAGTGGAATGCCTCTTAAAGCACTGAAATATTTCCTAATGCTTATTCAGCAACATGTACTTCCAAAGACTTTGAAAAATAACTTCATCTTTACAAAAAAATAGATGCTGAAATGAAGAAATTACTGTGTTTTTTAAAGCCCATGGTTATCAAGAACTTGCTGTAAATTGTCTACTTGATGGACATACTGAATCAGATAATAATGTGCACCACCATTCTTTCTAATCAAATTGCCAAAAAGACTTCTTGGAAAAGTAACCCTCACAAGCGGCTGATTAATGAAGTGGTGGCAATGTTTTGTATTAGAACTAATTGAAGTAATCCAAATAAGTTATTTCTGTAGCCTATGGAAATAATTTCCTTTGCAAAGAAGTACAGTGGAGTTGGCAAACCAGTGTTTTTTTCACCCTCTGTTGTCCCATATTTGCAAAATAGCTAAGTTAATGTAGATATTGCAAATAAAATGAATAGGAAACCAAGCAATTTAGTTGAGTGGCAGGGAAAACAAGAAAGCTTATCTCACCCTTTTCATAATCAAGACTGATAATTTATGTAAGACCTAAAGGTGTATGGAAATTAAGGAGTACTGGAATTCTAAAGGCGTATTTTTAGTGAAACACAGTAGAAATAGCAGTTTTTAGTGCAGTCATCAAAAAGGGTCATTTATGTTCAAGAGTTTAAGCATATTCTTTAGACAAAACTTTCTGGAGCATGGCATTGCATTGGGTTCTCTAATGAGGTACAAGTCCAAACCCTCCAGAAGCTTACAGTCTGATTGGGGAATATATGAGATCTGTCATGGTATCCATTGTGTACTTTGTGCCAGTCTTGTTTTGTGTGTGATAT
>PVLD010035314.1:0-5000 GCA_004027595.1 Dinomys branickii | reverse complement strand
GATTAGCACAGAGCAAGTGGTCAAAATGTTACTTGAGTCTTTGCTTAATTCCTATTGTTGTTCCCATGAGCCAATCCCGGGCAAAGGCAGTGAATTGTTACCACATATCAGAAAATTCGGCTCATAGTATAGCAATGTGTGTTAAACAGTTTTCAGAGATTGTTTAACTTCCCGCTAGCATGGACAGGTCCCAGGTAAGAAGCACAGTACCACTTTTCCCAATTAACAGTGCAAATTGTCATGGGTGCATAGGAATTTGCAATTTGACAAAATCAGTTTTTTGACAGCAGGGGTAATCAGTCTGCAGCTTTGCAAGCACTAATCTGTGATCGAAGTGGCAGGATTTATTCTAAAAGGTATGTATGCTGTATGAGAGGGCCAAACTATTAGTATGATTCTCTCCTCCTTACCCCCTTTTAAAAAAGCACTGCTTGATACAGGAGTTGAAATTAGGAATGCACTCTGCTGAGAGTGATCTCCATTGCTCCCCCTCACCCAATAGTAGTATTCATTTATTTTCTGTTATATTGCAGTATTCTGACAAGTCCCTGTACACCCAGCTGTGCTTTTACCGGTACATTTTTGATGCGGACTGTGCACTGGAGAAACTTATTACCGATCATGAGAAAGGTACGTTAAAATACTGTAATTACCTTTGAGTTTAAAGTGAAAATTTGCATCATAAAAGCCAGACCTACTGTGTCAGGCTGTTCACGCAGCATCACATTGCTGTCTCAGAAGCAGGCTGTGGGGGCCTACATGAACACAGGGATCCCCTGCATGAGGGGCGGCAGCATAGGAATCCCCAGCTTTGGCCCCCACAGCCTGTCTCACATTGTTCTCTATTAAAGCAGGGCTTTGGGGGAGGAACCATGCAAAAAGGACTCTTTAAATGCTGTATTTTGAAAATGCTATTTTCTATAGAGTTTAGTAATTGTAATAAAGTAAGCATAGGCAACGTGATCATTGGGCCTACAAAAAACAGATATTACCACAAAAAAATAGTCCTGGAGTGTGTCTCTGCTGTTCACTAAAAGCCTAGGTTCATTTTGAAAGAAGAATGGGGTGGAGTTCTTTTATTGACTTCATCCTAAGAGAAGTGTATAGGCGCCTCAGCCCATAGGATCAGATGTTGCCTGGGACCCTCTGCACTCAGCATTTCCTTATACAAGACTTGCAGGCACTGTGCGACTTAATGGGTCTGGGAAAAGCTTTGTTACATAACTTAAAGTATTTGAAAATGTCATGACAAGTGCATGTTTTTTCTTCTACCGGAAAATCACATTGACGACTTTTCTATTACCTGGAAAAAATAAAAAAGGCAAATTTACACATTTTTCTTATTAGTTACCTACAGAGTATTTATGTTGTTTGTCAGTGAATATCAGTTGAGGTTTTGTTGGTCGGTATTAGGGCTGGAGGCAACCGCAACAGCATACGAAAACCTACAAATATTGCCAGATTTTCTCATATAAGAGTCCCCATGCTGCCCTTGATTTGGTCTCACTGTTTTCAATTCCAGTCATAATTGACTTCATCTTTTCTATCTACAAGATAGGCTAGAAATTATTTCTTAAAATGCCTTGACTTACTTTGTTTTTCTGTCCTTGAATATAAAACATTGTATAACTGATGGAGCACTTGGTTTGGATATTAGTACAGTATGTTATCTTTAGAAGTTTGGCAAGAACTTGGGCTATTTCCACCACATATTTTCCATGGATTAGTAAAATTTATATAGTGAAGAAATTCCTTCTGTCCATTAATAATTAGGTTTGTAGAACTTCCATTGATGGCTAATACCTACCCAGTTTGTACTTATAATACCATTAATAGCTGTTTTTCTTTTTCCTCCCAAGGACTTTTCCTTAAAGGTGGTTATGAGTTGAGAAAATTCAATGCTGATTTTTTCATGAATGCTTTGTCTTTTTCTTTCAGGTCTTTTACCTCTTTTTGGGTATCAGTATATTACAGCCTGCTGCCCAATTACTTCTTTCTGAATCTAGCCATCCTAGATTGCTCCCCAACGTTTTTAGACTCTGAGGAGGTAAAATCCTCTCATACAGCTTCTAAGATTCTTATCTGAGAAGCCGAATCCTTCATGATCAGCAGTTTTCAAAAAGTCTGGTGACTCCTGGTGATAGGGAAAGGAGTGATCTGGAAAGTCACAGAAGATTTAGCCCATCTTCTTGGAAAACCCAGAAGTGTGCAGGCTGCCTTGGACAATAGGAGGGAATGGAGTAGCCACTGGGATGCTTCTTGCGTGGCATAAGGGAGGAAGTATTGTCAGAGTCTGTTCATTCACATAGTTAGCTATAGTCCCACTTTACAAGTTTAAGAATAGGGATTCTTTTTGTCATTTACTACTAATAAATACACTACCCAGCAGTTCAGGGCAAAAATGGGACTAAGTGAATTATTGACAAGTTCTTTTACATGTCAGAAGACTAAAGAAAATAAAACAGAAATGTATGTGTCTGGCAGAGGAGCTTTATGAAATGTACCAAGAGCTTTTTGTTTTATTTATTGAATTTTAACTATTAAAATTATTTCTCTGTGAACTTTCTTCTGCCTGTTTATTATCCTTAAATTACAGCTTAAGAAGGTATAAGTTACCTGCTATTTACATGCTTGGGGCATTTTGAGATCCTTCAGTAATTCTGAAGTGGTATTTAGGGTATTAGTGGTAAGATTTAAACCAAAACTCTGAGTCAGATTTTACCAAAGTTGTCCAGGAGCAGAGCTTTCTTAACACGTCACATCTGATAAGCTGTCTTCTGAGAGTAGCTTGTGGCATATTAAAATGTAAATCCATGGATCCTGAGCCCAGAAACTCTAATTCAGCAGGTGTGGGGTAGAGCTTAGTAAGCTATATTTTTTAGAAAATCTCTCCAGGTAATTGTGATGTGCAGCCAAGTTTCAGTGTCCCTATACTCTGAACAGATCAGTTGGAGAGTTTCCAAATAAAAGAGAATTGAATATAAGTTGTAGTCCATAGAGGAAAATTGTTCTTATAGTCCAGAGGAGAACAATTATAGGGGGAAATTCCATAAATTTAATTTGCTATAACATTTATAAAATTCCCTTCCCACTTAAGAGGTTGGAGTAAAATTCTTACTTTTGATTTGCTGTTCAAAGGAGGCCTGCTGTAACAGGCCTCCCGGGGAACTGGAGGCCAGATACGTTTATTCAGTTTGGACCAAGGCCAGAAGACCAGTAGATGTTAACATCAAAAGTCCTGTGAGAAATGACAGTCATATACATAGCTATATCACTGAAAGTGGAATCTAAGTATTATCTGTCAACAAGTGCCCTGTAACTGATATATGGAGTATTTACTGTAGACTCTCCTTTACTATCACTACCTAGCAACATTTCCTTCACTAAGATGGTTTTCCCATTTCCATTATAAAGCCCATGTTTTCAGGGTTGTAACTGGATGGTGGTTTTTGTTTAAAACTTGGCTATTGCATTTGCAAAAAACATACAAATTATTTGAAAGAGGTTGATTTATTTTTATGGTGAAAAGTAGCTCTCTCAAAGCTTTTCCTATGCTTTGCTTTCAAATGAAAGTTTACAGGCCATTAGTCCATAACGTGAATTAACCCTATTTGGTATTTTTTCCCTTTCGTTTAAAATGGTGAAGGACTGTTATTCACTTTGGTGAAGTGTTTACTGCATATTCACTATAACTACATAACATTTTTAAGAATCTTATTTCTGTGGGACTTGGGCATTATTATTGTAACTGCTCCCGAATGTACACAGATGGCATAATGGATCCAGAGGAGATTTTAGAGGAACGTTGTAACAATATATGAAGTAAACATCTATCTCCAGGACGGCAGCATGAAATGGTCCTATTTGACTGCCTCGTCCCATGGTGCCTTGGCCTGAGGAGAGATAAGTGAACAGTTTGGGGAACCGTGAATAGGTTCAAATCTTTTTTCAGTTGCCTAAATTAAGTCTACTGTAAAATGTAGGGTTGGGGGGGTGTCTCTCTTACTGCTCTCAACAGAACCTTTGGTGGTTGTTGCTGATTTAAGAACAGTAAAAACAATATAGATAGATACATAGATAGATAGATAGATTTTATTATGCATTGAGTGCCATCCCTCATGTCACAGAAAGCAAGACGAAGGGTGATACTCCCTGCCCTTAGCTTACCGTGTGTTGGGAAAAGACAGATTCATTAGTTACTGAGTGATACGGCCTGTGTGGCACTACCAACCTGGTCAAGTTGTGTTGGAAGTGAGGAGAGAGAACCCTAACTGCCTTTTCACTTTAGGATATGGTCTTTATTTCTGGGAAGAACTTTTCTCTGTTCCTGTTGTCCCTTACCAGATGCTTATCTCCTGTTATTCTATGTCAGCTGTTTATGGTAGGACAGTGTGTTAGTTTGCTAGAGTTGCTGTAACAAAAGTATCACAAGCTGGGTGGCTTCAGCAACGTATTTCCTAACAGTTCTGGAGGCTGGAAGTCTGACATCAGTGGTTGATGTTTCACGAGGCCTGTCTCCTTTTGCAGATTGCCATTTTCTTCTTTGTGTCCTCTCATGATCTGATCTTCCCTCTGTGCTTAATTTCCTTTTTTTAGTAGGACACCAGTCATACTGGATTAGGGCTCAACCTGAAGGCCTTATTTAACTTAATTACCTCTGTTAAAGGCCCTGTCCCAAATATACTTAGATTCTGAGCTTTACAATGGGTTAGGATTTCAACCCTACTTCATTATGAAGTTTGAGACATACCATGACAGATTGTCTACTTTGGTGAATTTTTCTATAAACCTGCTTGAACAAATTGTATTTGTCTCTGCCGGAACTGGAATACTAGGATGTGGACTCTGTATAAGAAGGGAATTGGAGTTGCAGTACAGAAGCTGCAATTTAATAGTGATTTAACCGTATGAGTAGCATCTATTATGAAGCCTGACTTCTCAACAGGAGTGCCTTAGGGCTGGGGATATAACTCAGTGGAATAAGCACTTGCCTAGCAAGC
>PVLD010035313.1:0-11890 GCA_004027595.1 Dinomys branickii | reverse complement strand
GGGTATGTGGGTTATTTCTGCTTTAAGCTCTTTCATGGCCTGTTGGAGTTGTTTAATTTCGGATGCAATCGTTTCATATCTTGAAGTTATGAGGCTTCCTGGTTCCCCTGTATCTTCATCTTCAAAACTTGTTCTGGGTGGGGTTGAGTTTTGAGACTGCGTTTTGCTCCTCTGTTTTCCCATTTTTGGGTATCAGATTGAAAATATGGTGCTATAAATTCCACAGGCAGTTCAGCAGGCGGAGGTCTGCTGCAAAGGCTGCTCCAATGATGACTTCTCTTTGGGACAATGTCCCTTAATCTTTCTGCTGAGATTTGTTCTTCTGTCTTCCCTTTTTTGGGTATCTGATTCAAAATATTGAGCAGTAGATTCCCCAGACAGTTCAGCAGGCAAAGGTCTGCTGCAGAGGCTGCTCCAATGACTTTTCTTTGGGGGAATGTCCCTTCAGCTTTCTGCTGAGAGTTCCGCTTAAAAGGCTGTTCAGATGTTGGTTAGCTGTTCCCTAGCTAGAGACCTGGGTGAGGTGTGTAAGACCGCTCCCCCGCCCTCCCAGGGTTCCCTGCAGGTATAGGGATGGATCTCCTCCCCCACTTGGTGATCTGGTCGCGAGCGCAGATAGCTCACCCGTTTTCGGAGTCCCTGCAGGCAGGAAGGTTCCAAGGTGCCAGTTTTTTGTGCTATGCTCACGATCCGCCGTTGGCAGCCACTTGTTTCCTCGCGGTCTCCGGGTCTGGGGGAGGGAGTGGGATGCTCCGCTCCTATGCTGCTCGCGCCGCCCTGGCCACGGACCGCCGGCTGCCGAGGGTCTAGGCTGCGCAACCTGCCCGATGCGCGCTAAATGTGGGACTGCCGGGCGTTGCTGCTGCTAATAAGCCGATCCCTGTCGGGAGTCGCTGGAAAGCTGCGCCGGCTCGGGAGGCGGAAGGGACCGAGCTGGCTTTGCCCCCAGGGCGGTCGGAGCCAGCCAAGCCCCCTACCTGCGCGGAGCGTCTCCGGCTCCCAGCGTCTGGGGCTTTCCCGCGTCTCGCCAGGGCAGTTTGGGCCGCCCTATCGCATCTCCCCCAGAAGCTCAGAGAAACACGTTCAGTTTGATCTTCCCAGCCGAGGTCCCGGCATTCACGCTCGCCAAGTCTGTCTCGAGCTGGTGGTGTTTATCGAGGAGGATCGCTTCCTTGCTGCTCACCTGGTCGCCATCTTTTGCCGCTCCCAACACATTTCTAATAGCTGCTTTCAAGTCCTTGTTTCCTATTAATATAGCTGAGAGCAACATAGGTTGGCTGCTGTAATTCTTGTTTTTCTAAAACACGTGGATCTGTATCGATGTTGTTGTCCTCGATGTGCTCAATGAGGTCGGCCAGGGTGGGGAAGTGCAGTCCGCAGCCCCCGAATCGGCAGGTATTGGAGAAGCACAAAAAGCATTTTTCCTCAGAACCTAAAGACTTTGAGCCTCGGCTGATTCCTGTCTTGGCCACCACATGTATTCACTGCATACCTGAAAGGTAGGCGAGTACTCCTGAAGGAGCTCAGAGTCCTGTCCCAGCACACCCCAGATTTCCATTGGGTGCAGCAGCCTGTTGGGGCTCCTTTTGGGACAACTTAGTTTACAACTTATTCCTCACTGGTATGCTGGAAAAGGACTTTGAATGTTTAGGGTATGGTTTTCCAAAGGGCTTCAGACGTTTTCTGTTTTCCTCCAAACCCTCTGGAGGACAGCTGTGCTGACTGAGAGTGACTCTGTCCTTTGGGTGCTGTGGGCGGAGACCGCCCTGAGATCTTGAGCCTACTCAGATATTCCTTGAATTCCTTTGCAAAAAAAAGTGCTCTAAAGAACTGGCAGATTACTACAGACACATGCCAGGTAGTGAAAGTGTCTCCACATTTTCAAGTACCTGACTACCTGATTTTTCCAGTTAGGGGGCAGAAATGGAAGACTAACTTTTGTCAGACAGTAAAACCTAATTAATTCAGACGAGCTAAGTAAATTAGGGCAGAAGCATACACTGCGATAACCAGGCAGCCACCGAAATGATGCTGTAGAATATTTAATGACATGGAGAAAAGTTCATGCTTTATTAAGTGTAAAAAGCAAGTTACAAAAGAGTGGGTGCAGAATTATCCTATTTGCTTGTAATTTAAAAACAACTTTAGAAAAAAGACTGACAAGGCAGACACTGAAATGTTAACAGTGGCTCTTTGGGGGGAGGTCAGCCTGCAGGTGGTTTTTTTTATTTTTATATATTGATGCTTTTGTGAGGATGTATAGTAGATTTGTAAAATGAAAGAAAATTCAATGTGTGTGATAGTGCGTGTGTGTGTGTGTCTGTGTGTATAATGATTCTACTCAAGGAAAAGAGGAAGGACTAAATACTTGGAAAAATTTAAAATTATGTTAGACAAATTACTTATGGTTGCAGGCGAGGGCACTGGAGTTCAGCAGAATGGAAATAGCTCTATCTGTGACACAGACATGTACGTAATTATAAAATGAGAAGATCCTTTGTAAAGAATCTGACACTCTCCAAGTGGCTTTAATATACAGCCAGCATTAAAACCCAGCCCTTACCCACCCATTTAGGAGGACACATGAGCCGTGAGGAATAAACATGATTTGTAGTTACCCTCCTTTTCTTCACTCTGAGGAGAAAAAGAATCTATTGCAATGCTTAGCACATAGTAAGTGCAGAGCAAATGCTTAGCCATCTTTATGTTTTCTTAAAGTGGTGTTTTACTTCGGCTTACATTAAAACCATGACATTCTGAAGCAAATAGGGGAAAGAAATGGCTTTGAATTTATCTGTTTTGGATTAGCTGTATTTGTTAAGCCAATACCAGAGGCTCTGTCTTGTGGCCTTGGAGATTGGTGCCCACTTTGAAACATGTGCTTTTAAAGATGAAAACGACATAGATTTCTAGATTGGCCTGTTGGAGGTTTGCTTTTCAATGAGCAAAAGGTTCCCTGAGGCCTGTCTTCTCGCGGAGGGTGCCTGTGTTTGAGAACAGAGCAATCTTTTCTGTTAACTTTCTAGTAGGAGCCAAATTGACTTTAAAGCTTATGTCTTACCTGCCTTTAGGGGAGGTGGTTTTCTCTTACATTCAGCATCATAGCCTCTCATTTCCTGGGTTGCTTTTGTGTTACTTTATGGCCATTATTCAGTAGAAAATAACCAGTAAATATCCCCTAAATTATTAATTCATTAATGAACCCATTAAACTCTTGCTGCTTAACAGTGATTAATGGCACAAACCTGTCTTCCAGTGGCCACATCACCCCCCCGTGCATCCCCCGATGGGTGGAGTAGTGCATGGCTGGGGAAATGTTGATGAATTTCTGCATCACACGGCTATAGATTTCTGTGCGAATTTGCCTCTGTCACAAAAAGAAAGCTTTATAGAAGCCAGTTCATCAAATACATGTTGCTGTTTTGGTGATTAATGATCCCGGCGTGTTGGTCCATCCTACTTTCTTCAAAACAATTATTTCAACTGTAATCTTCCCTAGGGAATTGCTTCTTATGGTTAATAAATCAGTAGACAATGTAAAATTCTTAAATGAGGATGACAGTAGTGTGGTTCCACCTGGCTGCCGTTATGCTGTAGTGTTAATAATCGCAGTGAGCTTTGCTACCTTTTTTTGTGAGCTGAGAAAAGAGTTGGTGCCAGGCCCTGAGTGGAAACCAGTATTGGTAGAGGCCTCTCACATTGGGAGCTGGGGATAGGCTTTTTAGAATCCTTTTGAGAAAAGTGGTGTCATTTCCATTGTATAGAACTGGCTCAGAGAGGTTCATTAACTTGCTTGAGACACACAGATAGTGAATGATGAAATTAAAAATCAGCACCATGGCACAAGATCTATAATTTGAGACTTTCGTGCCTTTGGGATTAATACATAAAGGCAGGCCTAGGGCTGGAGGTACAGCTCAGTGGGGTAAGTGCTTGCCGCTAAGCACTAAGGCCCTGAGTTTGATCCCCGGTCCCGGAAAAAAAAAAAAGAAGATGTATTTAAAAAAAAAAAAAAAAAAAGGCAGGCCTTTTTACGTGAGCGTATCTTGGCTGTATTTGTGACATCTGTGTGTGAGAAGGGAAATTGAATACACCCATATTATAAAATGCCCATAGTGTTTTAGGTGTCGGCCCCTCTTCTGAAGGTAGGACCTATAAATTTTTTTTTTTTTTTTGGCAGTACTGGGGATTGAACTCAGGACCCTGCGCTTGCTAGGCAGGCGCTTGTTCCACTGAGCTATATCCCCAGCTCCAGAACCTATAAATTTTGGGGAAAATCCACTATTTGTGTATCTTGGTAAGCACGATTCTGGATATTTCACATAAATTTTCTTATTTAATCTTTGAGATAATCTGTGTAATAAGCATCCGCAGCCTTCCCTCATTACTTGGTAAAGATAAGGAATGTGTCAAGGCCACAGATTTGAAGGGACAGGCCCAAGACTTGGACTCATTTTTGAGTTTGTTATAAACAAATACAGTGAGTAAAAATCATGCCACAGCCTGCTGAGTCCATGGGTCCAGGGATTCTAAGGGCCTCCAAGGCCGTGCCAGGCGTCTGGCTGTGCTCCTTCTCCTCATTTCTGATGGTTGTGGCCAGTCCACCCATGCTGGGTCCATGGCAGTATCTGGCCAGTACTTAGGCGGTGCGTACTGTTTGTCCCCAGAAGGAAGGGGGCAGACACTCGGGCAGGAGTGACAGCTGGAATCCAGGAGGGCAGAGAGGCTTTGGGGGGTGATTGGTCCCTGGGAGGACACTGGAGTGGTCCTTGACCAGTGATTTGTGAGGCCTTTCGGGCGATGCGGAGGGACCTGTGGAGGAGGTATGTGGTGCCTGGCACTCTGAGCAGGGTTTCTCTGATGACTCCTTGCCCCCCTCCTCCTCACTACCATATCCTCTTTTTGTGTGCTTGCTGCCTGCTTCCTCCATGCCAGGAACGCATTGGGAAAGCCTTCCCTGTTAGGAGATGGAGCTGCGCCAAGGAGAAAAACAGATGGGAAGAAGTAGGTGTCCTTCACTTCTTCCTGAAATGATCTACCTCCTTTGCATGACTTCCCCCAAAATGAAATTAACTTTTTTTTTTAGTTCTGATTTCTTACTTTTTGCAGAAGAATCCAATGCTTCAGAAAAATACAAAGAAGTAAAAAAACCAAAATAAAAGTCTATAGTCTTACCACCTGGAAATAACCACAGTAAACATGTTATGTGTATCTGTACAGTCACTTGTTCATGCATGCATATGTGTGCATGCTCTTGCTGTCTGTCCTTTACTGGGTAACTTTAGGCAGTCATCATGTTCCCTTAGCACAGCCTCTGGCATCTCTCCCCCTCAGGATGTTCAGGTATTTGTGCCTTTAGTTGTCCTGGCTGCTGAACACTCCTGGAGTGGTTGTGTAAACATTCTTCTTTGGATGAATTGTGGGGCGGGTTCCAAGGAAGAAAACAGGAACCACTTTCGGTGTTTTCAGTGGAGAGAATTTAACACAAGGACTCAGCCCCACAAGAGATGGAAGAGATGAGAGGAGTGGAAGTTGCTGCCTCTGTATGCCCACTCCATGGCAGGCAGAGGGTGGGGCCATTGCTCAGGAAATGGATCCTGGAAGTGGGGGTGGAGTCCCAGCAGGGTTGCCCATTGGGACCTGGGAGTCCTAGGTGCAGTGCAAAGGGCCAGGGTGAGGGGAGGGACACAGGTACTGCTGGGATGCCCCTTGAAACAGGGACAGGTAGGGGGAGACTCCCAGCTTCTCTCTTTTCTGCCTTCCAGCATTACACAAGCCTTCTGTTAGATGAACTGCCTTTCTGCAGTGGAGGCCAATGAGCATGGGACACCTTTCTTTCTCTTTCTGATACAGAGATACAGTAGAGGGATTGCTCTGAGCTCAAATAAGTCCATGGCTGATACACACAGGAATCAGCCAGTGTAGTCCCAGAGCTTTTATATGTCTGAAAAAATGTGGAGGACGTAATCAGAAGGTATCTTTTTAGCAGTATTGCAGGCCCTAAACTGACTTAAGTCCACTTGGGAATATGTAGAACTGTCAGACATGACCCCTGTTCTTCAACAGAGAGGTTGTGAAAAGGCACATAACTGCTGTTGGCTGATAATTTACTAACTGCCAGGCGTTGTGCTCAGCACTTTATGTGTATTATCGTCTTTATCTTCACGGCTTATAGCTCTATATTCCATTTCTTTTTGACATTGGCCTGCAGCTGTCACTGTATAAATGCATTCCTCTTCTGTGCTGGATGTGTCCCTGCAAATGAAGGTGCTTACTGAGTCAGCACACAGCAAGGTGGCGGCCCTGGAGCCTCACAGTGCTGGAAGTCACCTCTCAGGTCTGCTTTCCAAGGCCGTGCCAGGCATCTGGCTCTGCTTCTGCTTCTCCTCATTTCTGACGGTTGTGGCCAGTCCACCCATGCTGCAGAGACTTCTCTGATATATTCTCTGTGTCACTTTTGTGGTCACTTATTCCTGAAGTCTACTGTCCTTTGCTCTCTGTCTTGGAGGTTTTCTCTAGAAAAATTTGCATTTTTGTATCACATGCTAGTTTTCCTTCGCAGTACCCCTTTTGTACATCATGATGAGTGATACCGTGGTGGGTATAAACTGTTGACCAGGACACAAATGAAATGGTAAGGAGAAGGGGCCCTTGTAAAGCAAATAAACTGCAGAATAGAACCAGCTCAGCAGATAGCAGACAAGCCCTTGCAGTGTTTGTTCACGCTGGCCAAGACATACCTATTTCTTGGAGAAAAGTAGTTGCATATTAGAACTGTATGCAGCTGTGGCTTGTGTGTTTATATGTTTATGATAGTTAGGAAAAGGTTTTGGAATCTGTGATTAAAGGAATGGATTTTCACATCAGCAAAGGCCCATTTGTCCTCCAGTCCAAAGGCTTCTAAAACAAGGCTGCATCTTTATGCCTGTTTTTGTTCATAATTGTCTTTCTAGCTCCTAGCATAGTACATTTACTTAGGACTAGAGGGATAAACTGCCATATAAACTAATGTGAGAGTGGTCACATCCCTAATCCAAAGGACTTTAACATACAAAAATTTCTGAGCACCGAGATTAGGCCACAGTTGGAGCACACATGACCCAAAAAACCTCATGTTGCAGCCCAGGACACTGAGGCTCAGAGAAGTTAAATGACTACCAGATGTTGAGACAGACTAAGATGGATCTGTCTTGACAACCCAGTGTGCCTGCTGAAGGAGTCTGTGCCTGGACAATGTGTCTTAAGACTGTTGGGTTTTACAGAGAAATCAGTAAACTCAGAGGTTCCAGTAGCTCAGATGTGTGTGTATCCAGCTGTTGTGGGGCCTCAAACTTGCACAGGTAGGGGCTTTTATTAAAAAAAAATATGCTAATATGAAAAAATTATATATAAAAATTATTTGTTTATGGTCTAAAAATCATCATTTTACAAGTTTTTAAACTTTTAAAATTTTACATACATGATCCAGTCCGGAAAATAATAGTTATGTTGTAGATGAGCTGCCCGGCACATCTCTATAATAAATTTTCCCCTGTATGTATTTTGTTGCATGTTCTTTGATTGTTTCTTGATAGGACATCAATTTTGTAATATGTGCAGAGAGATTAAAACAATAATGAGGTCCTTCCTCCAGCATGACTGAGGAGATTTGTTTGTAGTTTTGATAATTGGATACACAGAGCATACAACATTCAGTACAAATGGGTGTCCTCTACTTGCTCTCTTTAGAGTTGTATTCCTCCAGCGTGGCAGTTCTAATTATTTCTTTGTCATATGATTCCTCCAACAAAATAGGAACAGATAAGAAATATGTATAGTTGCATGTGCTGTATCACTTAGGGCATACCTGCCAGGAGGAGGGCTTCCATTTTGAACAGGCATTCATTAACTCAGAACCCTCACCTCAGTTTTATGTAACCCATTATAGGAAAATTGTTCCACAGTCTGGATTTCTCTTCTGTATGTTTCCAAATTTGTTTCTTCTCCATATCTACATGCTTCTAGGGCTGGGCAGTGTAGAACATATTCCTCTTATCATCTGACTTCTGATCTGCTCTTACTGGTTACTGTGACACAGGTGAATAGGAACATTGTGGAAAGCCGTCTTTATACCTCAGTGACTAGCAGCAATCTTAACCATACATAGAAGTGACCACACACTGCACAATTCAGAGTTTCCCCTGAATTTCTCTTCACCCGATTCCTCTTAGCTACATCCTAGAGCCATCTGGAATAAGGTGGAACTGGCAAAGTAGGATGTGGGTGGAAAGAGACAGAGCTTTTAGCTGAGGGGTGAACCTACGCAGCTGTGTGAGCAGGTTGCTAGGGCCTGTTCTGGCGTCTTAAAGGGAGCATTGCCAGGAAGCACCTTGGGGCTTTATTAACTTCACAGCATTTTGCCCTTGAGTCCTGGGGGAACTCTGGGTCCCTGGGGTTGCCTTCCCTGAAGAAGTTCTCCTGGAGGAGCTGGACTTTGAGCAGGGCCTTAAAGTGATAGGATTTGGGGTGGGCTTAACGTGAGGAGTAATTTTTTATAGTGGCGGCCATAACTAAGTGGTCAATAAACTGTGGATAATGACGTGGAGAAGAAACAATGGGAATGGGTATGCCCAAACCTGTCCATGTTACTGATAATAACAGCCAATGAAGCTGATATTTTTCAGCACTTCCTGTGACCAGGCACTATGCTAAGTTCTTCTCTAGCCCTGTTTCAGTAAATTTCCCTGTTACAAATTGAACTGTAACTTCCAGACAGACTTAGTGAAGGCTACAAGACTGTCTCTATGAATGTGGACTTCATTTGGAAACAGTGACTTCGTAGATGTAATTAAATCAAAATGATGTCGTTAGGTTGAGCTCTGATCATTGATTGCCATCAGTCTCTAGAAACTGGGAGAAAGCAGGGAGAGATTCTCCTCTGCAGCTGTCAGAGGGAACCTAGCCATACCAACACTTCGCTTTTGGACTTTTAGCCTTGAAAACTGTGTGACAAAACATTCCTGATGTTTTAAATTCCCATTTGGTGGTGCTTTGTTCCAGGAATCCTAGGAAACACACACACTCTCTAGCACTCGGATGAGGTAGGTAGAATCATAGCCCCTACTGGCAGATGAGGAAACTGAGGCACAGAAAGATTAACTGGCTCATGGAGGTCACACTGCTATTCATGGTGGACCCTGGGTAGTAACTCTTCCTGCTCTTCTGGACTTCCTCTTTTCTTTTCTCAGGGCCACCCTGGGGCTTTGGTCAGAGCAGCAGAGTAGGAGTGCTGGTCCCTCATGTGACAGATCTCAGCGTAGTGCCCTCTGTGGGGCAGTCATAGCTTCTTCCTGCTATGAAACGCCTTTTTTTCACTCCTCCTGCAGACGGTAGTTCCTGTCTCCCAGCCCTGTGTACGGAAGCTTAGCTCCCACCTGGTATGCTTTAAACTGCTGAACTCACCGAAGCACCTGACTTCTCCTGAAGGCCCCTTCTGGGCAATCTCTGAGGCCAGTGTGTGTGTGTGTGTGTGTGTGTGTGGTGTGTTTCAAGGATACGGAGGAGCTAGGCCTTCTGTGCTGCTGTGACTGAGTGTTTTATAGAAGCTATGTTTGTTCCACGGGCCCACGGCAGGAGCTGTGGGCATAGTGATAAACAGAACACTGCTCCTTTCCCACCAGCAGTGTGAGGGGTGTATTTAAGACATTGAACATCAAAACCTACTTTTTCATGGATGTAAAATACTTCATTTATTAATTTTGCAAAAAAATTTCAGTAATACTTGAAGTTTTCAGTGAAGAAAGGTTTTTAATGTTTTAACTGTTGTCATCTTTGATCTTCTCGTTTGACTTTCCTATGTCCTGATTCAATAGTGACACACACCGAGCATCTCTCATCCAAAGGACTTTAACAATCAAAAATTTCGGAGCACCAAGATTAGGCCACAGTTGGAGCACACATGACCCACATGATAGGCTTAGTGAAAATGCAGCACACTAAAAATACTGTACAAACTCACCTCCAGGATTTGTTTAAGGTGTGTATGACACACACAAGAGTTTAAACTAGAGTTCCATCTGCAAAATATCTCATTATATGAATACCAAAACAAAAATCTGACACAGCTTTGATCCCACACATTTTGGATAAGGGTACTTTAACCTGAATTTCCAACTACCAGTATTTGTTGAGCATCTATTTTGTGCCAACCTGTACCTTTCAGGACCCTGAAAACACCATGAAATTGACTAGAACAAACTCTTGAAGCTAGACTGTCACTGCTGGGAACTGAGCAATACACTAATTTAATTTGAGCTCCTGAACCTTGAACCAGGAGCCCCTAAAGGCTGTGAGAGTCCATGCACACATTAGAGCGTCTACCAAACCCTGGAAATGATTTGATTCCTTTCTCTGGAGGAAATCAGACTTCTACTGGGATCTAAAACTGATTTAGGTTAATTCTTTTTGTAAAGTTAAAGTCTTCTACAACACAGACGCTGTTTCAGCAATGACCAGGCTTTACCTCCTAACACATTAAGCTATAATCCCATCAGTGGACTCATCTGTTGATAAGAATCATATCCCCATGGTCCAGTTACCTCCCACACGCACCCCCATGAGCACATGAAGCTTTAGGGGGGCAACTAGATATAAAGCATAGCTTTTCAGGGCCATTTAGATATAAACCAAACCAGTTTAACACTATGTAAAATATATAACTTGATCTGTTCAAAAGTATTTAAAATATAACTTGAGCTTTTCCTTGCCTTTGTATTTCATTAAAAATATCCCATTTCCATAAAATAGGGCTATCCTGAATTTCTGAAAGTATAAATCCTTTGTTGAGGCTATTTCTAAGGTGCCTTTTTAAGAGCAATCCCATTCCATAACAGTTGGAGCATATTGTTTTAGACACATCGTGAACCTCTTAGCACTGGGGGCCACCCAGACTGGACTTGTAGGTGTCACTCACCATACTTGCAGCTCTTGCCATACTGCTAGTAATTTAAATTACTCACTGAAGATGTATCTGGAGTTGTTGAAATAGAGAACTGATATCAGCCTGGTTTTCTTTATTCTTAGATCATCTCAGCTTGTATACAGGAAGTGTGTGAGGCATAGACTTTTGCCAACATTAGTTTAGTAAATTAAATGGTTGTTCTTTCTTTTCTCCCCTAAATAATACCTGCCAAAAGTGACGGGACACTTAGAACAACAATGAGAAAATGCTTAATTTGGTGTGCTTGGTGATAGTTCTTTATGATTGTAAGTGGGGTTCCAATAATCACTAATGAGTCAAACACCAGCAGGGGCATATATATGGATCTGCTCTTGGGTCAGGTTCCAAGAGCAGATTCTGAGCATGCAGGTAGAACAGAGATATCCTCGTCTGTTGCTGGCTGCATTGGTCTTGGCTATCCCAAGTTGAGATTCCAAAGCAGTCAGAGAGTCCTTGATTACATGAGGTATGAGAGACCAAGAGGTGAAGGGTCCTAAAGGGTGTGTCTCTACTTGTTCCCTGTTCAGCTGCATGTCTTTTCCTCTATTATGGTTTCATGATCTTAGACTAGACGCCTAAAGTGGCCTCTTCTCTTTGAGGAACCAACCCATGGCTTAGGCATGCCATCAGAAACTAGAAGAATTGCACTTGATAAAATTTGTGTTTATATGATACCTTTGCTACTTTTCTCTTGCTGAGACAAAATACCCGACACCCAAAATTAAGGAGGGAAAGGTTTATTTAGCTCATAATTTGTGGAGGTTTTAGTCCATAATCAGCCGGCTTTAAGGCAGGGTGGCATGGCACAGGGGCAACCATTCAAGGTGGCAGAAAAGCAGCAAGAGCACAAGACAAGGGGTAGGGGAAAACAAGCCTCTTCTCCTCCCTTGTATGCTGACTATCCACCCAACC
>PVLD010035312.1:0-11898 GCA_004027595.1 Dinomys branickii | reverse complement strand
GTCATTAAAAGAAAGGGTGGTGAGAAAAAAGTACATAGGAGTGTGGAGATGGGTGTCCCAGCTCACGGCAAGGATGATCATGAGGTTCCCAAAGATGGTGACCAGGTACGTGGACAGGAACAGGCTGAAGATGAGGGGCTGCAGCTCTGGATCATCTGTCAGACCCAGGAGAAGGAATTGCAAGAGGGCTGTTTGGTTTTTAGCTTCCATGAATTGATGATCTGATCTGAAAAAAGTAGTGAAAACAAAAAATAGAGAGAGAGACCAGCAGAAGCTACACACATGTTAGAATCAGAGCTCCTGGATGTCTTGATCTTTTGAATTTTGCTTTCACAATGTTGAATGAATAGGTTTTTATTTCTAACTCTCCCATTGTGAGGAATGTTTTTATAGCAGCTCTAATAAACATACACTCACAAATCTCCCTTCCTAACACATGCACAAGAAAAAAACTAAGTGGAAAATTATTTTATAAAAATCATTTGAAAAAAGGTTAATTTTTCTGTGAAAGACATAGGATATATCCTTGGAAAACTGAAAGTCCAGCTCACTGGAAACATAATGAGCATCTGTGGAAATATAGGATTATAATTTTTAAAAACAATGAATGCCTTAAATTTTAAAAATGTATTATACTGAAATGTGTATTGCTGGCAATTATCCTCCAAATACCACCCCTCGCTTCAAATGCACATCTCGTTCTTCAGTGTGTTTAATTCCACTGCCATGGCTGCCTCAGTGTCCTCTATTGATTCAAAATAATCACTGCTGTTTAGTGCCCTATCTGGTGAATAAGGAGATGAGGACACAGCAAAACATCTTGTTTTGAGACTGCCATTCTGTTCGATAGCATTTGGTAGCAATCTTCACTATATTTTTGACCATATCTCTTAAAGACACAGAAAAGAGCACTCCCAGAAATGCTTCAGAAAGTGCCAGGGGCAGTGAGATAAATAGCACATTTTCTGTTTCTTTCTTGTGTTGGTGGAGATATAGGCCATTTCCAAGCCCTAGCAATTGTGAGTTGCTCTGCTAGAAACATGGGTATGCATGGATCACTATAATACGATGTGTGAAACCTTTGGAATAAGAGATGGAAGGGGAAAAGTTGGATTGAGTGGAGTTTTTCTCTTGAGATCTATGAGGAAACTGAATACTGATTTCCATTGTGGTTGTACTAGTTTACACTCCCACCAACAATTGGGACGGCTCAACTTTTCTCCTCTAACTTGATCAGAATTTTTTGCTTGATTTCTTGTGATGCACCTTAAGACCATACTAGTAAGGGAAATGAATCAGACACACAAACTTAAATGCTATATGCTTTCTCCTGCATGAGAATCCCAAAGCATAAATCAATTAAAGGTCAAAATACAACTTACACTAAAGCAGTCAAGGAGACAGCTCTTTTCGAAATAGAAGTTGATCAAGAGATGGAAAGAAGGAAGGGTTGGAGGGGATGATCGAAGAATTAAGATATGCTATCCACATGTACCCACTCTACATTAAGAATCTGATCAGTATGTACTACAGATATGTACTAATAACATTTACAAAACATTAAAAATTTAAAATGTGATAAGTGCATTTGAAGTAAAGGGGAGTGATTTTATGGGGATTGATGGCAATATGTCTTTTCCTGTGAATAATTTTGAAATTTTAACCCCTCACCATGTGTTTTGACCGCACCTCGTGTATGACACTGCAGCCAGCTGGAGAGAGGTGAGAGCAGAGTCATGGGTGTGTCTGTCTCATAGACACTTGTGCGTCCTTTTCCTTTCTTTCCCAGAGTGAACCAACTTCCAACACCTGTCCTCACTTCTAAAGTATCAGTTAAGGGCTTCATGTTCGCTGTTTCTCTTCAACATGAATTGCTCTGAACACTGTACCTGAATGTTGAAGACGGAAGATGTGTCCTGAGGAAGTGCAGACAGACAATGTGTGAGTGGATACTGGGCAGAAAGTACCATCTCTGGGAGGAGGCTTAGGTGTTGCTTCCTCACCCGAGCAGAGAAGTATTATGATGTTTTCCCTGGATGACCCCTCTAGACATCATACCCCTTGGGTGCTCAGTATCAAAGGTCCTCATTAAGCTACTTTTGCTATCAGTCTAATCCCAGAGGGACAAGCCTGTAAAGGCCAAGCAGTGGAGGTGAAGCGTTTAGGACGGGTGATTTCCTGAAACTTGACCCCCAGTGAGCCACATCATTGTTTCCATGGTTCTTGCTTTTCTTCCTTCAGTGAATTTGTCTTAACAGAACACATAACACTTTCCTAATAGGATACACTGTAACTTTCTATTCACAAATTAAAATTAATAACTCTCACTCTCCTTAATGACATCTGCAAGCCTGGTTCCTCTATTAAATGTGAAAACATTGTCCAAATGTGGGTATAAACAATGTAATTGCACATGTGAGCTAAATATTAATATGGAACACTCACGCATGTCTTTCCCAGTACAACACAGATGTTCACGGAAAAACTTAATTTTTATTGTTTATGATTAGCACACAAAATTCTAATCTACTTTTTATGATCTCTGTGGTCAAAAATTGTGCTACAATTTGATAAAAACTTAAAATTTTATCACAACGGTGATCTTCACATGAAGATATTTTGAGCTGAATTTGTTTCTTTGCTCTTAACTGAGGTACCAGTTCCATGACTACATCTCTAGAAGCCAGCTGACTGCAGATGTGCCTCTCACTCGCCACACGTGGCCAGATTAGAACCACTAATTCATACATGGTGCTGCCAACAGATATTAGTGTTCCTTTAACCTCTTTTATTCTTAAGGACTTCAAGGTTTGAGACATTCATCATCTTAATTACAACATGTTCTGTTTCTCAATGACGTTGTAATGTATCATTTGAAGTTTATGACGAAATACAGTATTTGAAGTTTATGGCAAGATTGCCTTGCACTGTCTATTTAAACTCTTTATGAGTAACTATTTGCAGTACATTAGGTTTACATTCCATGTGTGAAGTCGTGTGTGTACACAACTCACGTTAATGCCTGTTTCATCCCCCTTCCCTTCCCTCATTAACCTTCCCATAGACGAAAGACATGTCTCCCTGTGTCCTGTTAACTTTTATTTTGCTTTTTATGTATAATTTCAGTTTCTTGCATAAGATAAATCATGGGAGATTTAAATGTGTGTGTGTGATTTGTTTCATTAACATTATAGTTTCAAGGTGCATCCACATTCCTACAAATGACTCAAGTGTATCTTTCTTGATGACTATCTTTCCTCACCATCCCCATCCAGCTCAATTTAACAATAAAAATGATAGATGCAGAGCACAAAAATCAGAGGGCATATAAAACAAGGTCAATTTTTTCATGTAATGTGAAGAACAAATAATAATATAAAAATAAAACTTTCCACAGGAAGCAAAGACATAATTCAACCATTCTGTGCTGAGTGAACAGAATACAAGAGACCTTAGGATTTATCTCCTTTTGTCTATCAACAAAATTTATTGTACCTATATGTGTAACAAATATCCTCCTTTTGATCTTCTTAAATAATTACATGTGACTTTATGAACTTCTTTATGATTCTTTGCATCATTGCATTTTTCAGAGTCAAACCTGTTGTTGGGTAAAATTTGGATTCATTCATTTATTCTGCCATGTAGTTTTTACATGATGCATGGTGAAATAACAATGTAATTATCTTTTCTCATGTTGGTGCAGTGTTCAGTGATTAGTTGTTTCATGTTGTGGGATTTGTTGCTGTCTTTTGATGTTGTGGATCAATTCAAAGCCATCATTCACTCTAGGCAAGAACACTAACCCTGAGCAATAACACCAGTCTATGTTTTCTGGTGTCATAAATAGTTATTTGAATAATTTTTAAATAGCTCCTTTTTGAAATGTACAACAGTTTCACAATGAAAGTTTCACACTGTTATACAGTTATTGGATATGGGCGATTGGACATGGAATATGTGGGAGCACCTATTTTCCCGTATGTTCCAGAGCTTTTCTAACTTGAACTAATTTAGATGTACACAGTAACATATTCTGATGAACCAAATAATCACTCGTGATATCACAAGTGAGTCCATCCAGAAAGACACTCACCAGAAAGCTGAAAGTGTGAATGAACAAAGTTTTATTGGAGCTCACTGATGGATCGTGTCTAACCCAAAGTCAGAGAAGGTGATGCTCTGGCTCTCACCTTTGATTGTAGTACATTTCAGGTTTCCATAGTAACAATTACTTCATTTTCAGGAAGCTCACAAGCACAGCATATAACTAGCATGAGGTTTACCTTTCTCTCAGTAGGTCAGACAACCAAATTCCAGTGACCATTGTGGGCTAGACTTTAACCTACTTCCCAACTTGCTCTACTTGTTCTGTTCCCAATTTATGGCTTTGCTGTGCTTTTAAACAAGTTGATAAAGGGACTTGGATATGGGGGTGTCAGCTTCAGTTTAAGTGAACTTTAAGAGACCTCTCTTACTATGAAAGTTTCTTCAAAATTTATATAAAGGAGCATTTATATGAAAAAGAAAATTGGCCTTAGGCTTGTCTCTAGATGTCTTTTCTAAACATACTTTATTATTTGCCACATTACTAGCCATAGTTAGATTTTTTAAATTGTCTTGTTTTCTGACTTTTAAAGATAAAAATGTTTAAGTAAACTGGACAGCTAAAGGAACCTAGATAATCACGACCTGCCCACTCCCATACCCTTGAAGAAGCAAGGCTGAACCCCAGACAGCTTTGTGAATCCCAAGTGGGAACGAAGATGAGCACTGGACAGCTTCTGAAGCCTCAGTGACCATACATTCACCCTTCTCCCACAGGTGTGGGAGCCAGCTGAGGCCCAGAGAGCTTCAGAAACGTTAGAGGCTGTACCCTGCCCAATCAGACGAGTCATGCTTAGCGCCAGGGAAATTCATGATTTTGCCCTGCCGATCCCACACTATAGTGAAAGTGAGTCTAAGCTCCAGGGAACTTCCAAATATTAACAAATGACAAAATGAAGGAGCAAAATGCAATTTCACAACTTCATCCCACCCAGAACACGTCCAGGAGACACTGACCCAGAAGACCTTGGAAGTCATAACCTGAAGTTTCTGGAATGCTAGCAACTGAATTAAAGAACAATTCCATCAGTCCATAAAAGATATCAGAGCAGAAATAACCTCTCAGGTAAAAGAAATGAAATTACAAAAATAATGAAAGAATTTCGCAGCACATGTAAAGAAGTCATAGATAAGAAAATAGAGCAGCATATAAAAATGATGAAAACATTCAATGAACAACGTAGGAAAGAATGAGAATGCATAAAACAGTTTAAAACAGTGTTATGGTGGATACACTGTGTCAAGTTGGGGAGTCTAGAGGTTTGGCTGAGTGACTCAGCAGGAAGCCAAGGTGCTGCCTTTGTACACATCCTGAGCCTGTGGAAGAGGAGAGCATGGAGACTGTGTGAGCACTACATGCCCCTAAGTGGTGGTAGGCTGTTTACAAGGTAAGGGAGAGAAAGAGGCTGCTTACCTGCCATTCTTCCCTTTTTTTCTTGTGATTTTTGCTGTGTTCTGCCGTCATGAACATTTGTCCTCTGCCATGTGCCACTCTGCCTCTGAGCCAGCCAAGTATGGACTGAAACCTCCACAAACTGTAAGCTAAATAAACCTTTCCTTCCTTCATTTTCTGTGTTGGATATTTTGTCTCAGCAACAAGAGAAAAGTAACTAAGACAAACAGTTAAGCAGGAAATTAAAAGTTTACCCCAAAGCTGTCAAAACAACTTGAACAAAGATCAAAGTACACTATCACATCTTGAAGACAGCCTTGCAGCTAATGATCATAAACAGAAGGATCTTTTAAAAATAACAAGGAACCAGAAAATAACTCAAAAGGTGCAACATTAAGCAATGAAAAACAATACAAGTTTCATAGACATCAACCAAACAGCAGGCATCAAGACAAATGACATAAAAAGAATATTAGGGGCTGGGGATATACTTAAGTGGAATAAATGCCTGCCTAGCAAGTGCAGGGTCCTGAGTTCGATCCCCACTACCAACAAAATAAAAATAAAAAAGAATATTGCACAAGTAATACCAGAAAATTTCCTGAGCATGGAAAAAGAATCTCATGTATAGAAAATGAGACATATAGAACCCCAATTACTCATAACCAAAACAAATCTACATGGAGACATCTTGTGATCAAGATCCCAGAAATCCATCAGAAGGATAAAATATTAAAAGCTGCTAGAGAAAAGAAATTGAGCACATATAAAAGAAACCCAATCAGAATCATGACAGATTTCTCAACACAAACCATTCAGTCTAGAAGAGCTTGGAGTGCACTATTCCAGGTCCTCAAAGAAAACAACTTCCAACCCAGATAGATATACCATGCAAAACTATACTTCAAAATTAATGTAGAAGTAAAATATTTCCACCATAAACAACAAAGGAAGGGACTTCCGGGAAGATGGCGACCAGGTGAGCAGCAGAGGGAATCTCTCCCAGAGACCGATCCTTTGCGCGCGGGTGCCCGGTCCGTGGAGGCAAAATTCCAACTGATCGGGATGCTCTCAACAGCCTGAGAATTAAAGGGCCGGCTGAGAAGCCACGCGGCGAGAAGTGGACGGACCATGAGAGCTCGGCGCCCAGAGGATTGGTGCTGCGCTTGGGCCACAGCTCGGTTCAAATCCCGTACAGCCGAGAGAGCGAGTGCGGAGGGAAAAACGGCTTAAGCTCCTGAACCCGACCGGCTCAGAGGTGGCTGTAACCTGGATTTGTTGGAGGCAGCGGAGCAGAGGAAACTAAGAGAACGTGCTACTGGGACAGACTGCGCCAATCTGGGTAGCGGTCCGGGATCCCGCTCAGAACCCCACCCCCACAGCCGGCACTGCGAGAACTGGAGCAACAGTGATCGGCGGGATTCCTGAGACAGGAAAAAGCTCCATCCAGAGAGATACATCTGAAAGGCATTCCTGTCTGCATGATCAAAGGGTGAGTTCAGTGGGTGCTCTAACTGGTTTTTCCTGAATTGGGAAGAAGCTCAGGCCAGCGAGAGACATCAAAGCAGCTTTAAGGACTGCAGGATCTCCCGGGTGGGAAGAGCTAGCTAGCCGCCCCAACGGCACTTGTGAGGGAGGAAGGAGCTCCACCCAGGGAGGAACACCTGAGTGGCCTGTCTGCAAGAATCCTGGGGCGGCGAGCTGTTTATTCGCCCTGGCCAGGTCTTGGGGTAGGGAGTAGAAGCGGAAATCTCAGCAGACAGCTTAAGGGACATTCTCCCACAGAGAAGAAATCATTGCAGCAGCCTCTGAACCAGACCTTTGCCTGCTGAACTGCCAGTGGAATTTATAGCTCCACATTTTGAATCTGGTACCAAAAATGGGAAAACAGAGGAAGAAAACGCATTCTCAAAACTCAGCCCCACCCAGAACAAGTTTTGAATGTGAAGATACAGGGGAACCAGGAAAGCTCATAATTTCAAGTTATGAAACGATTACATCCGAAATTAAACAAATCCAACAGGCCATCAAAGAGCTTAAAGCAGAAATAACGACAATACCCACAATGATTTCTCAGACAAAAAACGAGCTGGAAACAATGATGGAAGAAATGTTCCATACACATAGACAAGAAATAGACAAAAGTCTAAAAGAAAATAGGAAACAAATGGAAACGTTAAAGAGCAATTTAGGAATGAATTACTAAGAATAAAAAAGGTCCAAAGAGAATGCCAGGATTTGAAGACTAACGCTGAAAGCATGCAAAACCATTTAAATGAAACCGAAGACAGAATTTCAGAACTGGAAGACAGCATGGCAGCTTATGAGCATGAAAGGAAGAATCTCATGATATCATCAAAGACACAAGAAAAGTCAATCCAACAGCTGCAAGAGGAGGCAAAACGTAACAATATTCGAATTATAGGAGTGTGTGAAACAGCAGGAGATCTCACAAAAGATATAAAAGGAATATTTGATGAAATAATAGCAGAAAATTTCCCAAACAAGGTAAAAGATACTGAAGTTCAGTTAAGCGAAGCATATAGAACACCAATGATCCATAACCCAAAGAAAAACACACACAGGCATATAATAGTCACGATCCCAGATATCCAGCAAAAGAACACAATATTAAAAGCTGCCAGAGAAAGGAAACAGATCACCTATAAAGGAAAGCCCATCAGAATCACAGCAGATTTCTCAATGGAAACCATGAAATCAAGAAGAGCTTGGAGCGAGATACTACAGATTCTGAGAAAAAAAAACTTCCAACCCAGACTGATGTATCCTGCAAAATTATCCCTCAAATTCAATGGAGAAATAAAATATTTCCACGACAAAGAACAACTGAAGAACTTCATGAGTGTCAAACGAGCATTGGAAAAAGCACTAAAAGATATTCTAGACAGAGAAAAAAGAGACCACAATCTCAAGAACAGCTATAGAAATAACTCCCTAAACAGAACAAATAATTAAACAGTCAGCAAAAGAAGAAAAACTTCAAGTAAATAACATGACTAGAATAAGGCAACATATAAACACGATAACCATTAATGTAAATAGGCCTCAACTCAAAAGTCAAAAGGAAAAGATTGGAAGACTGGATTAAGGAACACAATCCAACGATATACTGTATACAAGAAACACATTTGACTCAAAAAGAAATCCATAAGATGAAAGTTAAAGGTTGGAAAACAATTCTCCATGCAACAGGCCCCCAGAAAAAAGCAGGGGTAGCTATTATGTTTGCAAAAAATGTAAACTTCAAACCAAAAACAATCAAAAGAGATAAAGAAGGCCACTACATACTAGCTAGGGGAAAGCTACAAGAGGAAGAGGTAACAATCCTAAACATTTATGCACCAAACAATGGAGCACCTAACTTTACAAGTCAAATCTTCACAGATGGAAAAAATCAAATAACTAAAACACTATTGTAATAGGGGGCCTAAACACCCCTCTGACGCAAAGAAACAGGTCAAGCGGACAGAAACTCAGCAAAGAAAAAACAGACCTGAACCAAAAGTGTGAACAGATGGACGTAGTAGATGTATAGAGTGTTCCATCCCACAGCATCAGAATACACATTTTTCTCAGCTGCACATGGGTCTTTCTCCAAAATAGGCCACATTATAGCCCATAGAGCATATCTACCTAAATGTAAAAGAATTCAAATTATCCCATGCATATTATCGGACCACAATGCAATAAAATTGGAAATTAATGACAAAGAGAACTCGAAAAACCACATAAACAAGTGGAAATTAGATAACTACCTACTGAATAACCAATGGGTCACACAAGAAGTTAAAGAAGAAATTAAAAATTACCTACAAATAAATGAGAACGCAAGTACAACCTATCGGAATCGGTGGGAAGCAATGAAAGCAGTCCTCAGAGGGAAATTTATAGCAATGAAATCATATACAAGGAAAATATAAAGAGAGGAAATAAATAACCTACTGATACACCTCAAACTCTTAGAAAAAGAGCAACAAGCCAAACCAAGAGCCCAAAGAAGGGAGGAGATTATAAAACTCAGGGAAGAAATTAATGCAATTCAGATGAAGAAAACTCTACAAAAATTAGTGAATCAAAGAGTTGGTTCTTCGAAAGAGTAAATAAAATTGATAAACCCCTAGCCAACCTTTTAAAAAAAAGAAGGGAAAGATCTCAAATTCATGCAATAAGGAATGAAAAAGAGGAAGTCACTACAGATCCAAAAGAAATACAAAAGATCATTAATACCGACTTTGAAAATCTGTATTCCCATAGGATAGAAAACACAGAATAAATGGACACATTCCTAGAAAGGTACAAATTGCCAAAATTGAATCAGGAAGATGTAAAAATCCTGAATAACCCAATATCAATTAATGAGATTGAAAACGTCGTTAAAAACTTACCAACAAAAGAAGCCCAGGCCCTGATGGATTCACAGCAGAATTCTACAAAACATTTAGAGAAGATCTAATGCCAACACTCCTCAAACTCTGCCAATAAATCGAACAGGAAGCAACTCTCCCCAACACATTTCTGGAGGCAAGTATTATACTGGTACCAAAACCAGAGAGAGACCCAACCAAGAAAGAGAGCTACAGGCCAATCTCGCTCATAAACATAGATGCAAAGATACTCAACAAAATACTGGCAAATAGTTTACAGTGAACCATAAGGAAAATTACACACCACGACCAGGTAGGATTCATTCCAGGAATGCAGGGATGGTTCAATATTCGCAAATCAATTAATGTAATACACCATATTAATACAGTCAAAGACAAAAACCACATGATCATCTCGATAGATGCAGAGAAGGCTTTCGATAAAGTCCAACATACATTCATGTTAAAAGCCTTAGAAAAAATACGAATAGATGGCCTCTACCTCAATCTGATCAAAGCCATCTACAACAACCCAACAGCCAACATCATACTAAATGGACATAAATTCAAAACCTTCACTTTAAAGTCAGGAACAAGACAAGGATGTTCATTGTCACCACTCCTATTCAACATAGTTCTGGAAAGACTAGACAGAGCAATCAGACAAGAGAGAGAGATAAAAGGAATAAGGATAGGAAAGGAAGAAGTCAAACTATCACTATTTGCAGATGACATGATACTATACATGGAGGACCCCCAAAAACTCCACAAGAAAACTCCTGGAATTAATTGACAAATTCAGCAGCGTAGCCGGATACAAAGTCAACACCCAAAAATCAATAGCATTCCTGTACACGAACAACAAACAGATTGAGAGAGAAATTGAGGAAACCATACCCTTTACTATAGCAACCAAGAAATTGAAATACTTAGGAATCAATCTAACAAAGAATGTGAAAGCTTTATTCAGTGAAAACTACAATACTCTGAAAAAGGAGATTGAAGAGGATTTCAATAAATGGAAAAACATACCATGCTCATGGTTAGGAAGAACTAACATGGTAAAAATGGACATACTACCAATACTGTTGTACAGACTCAATGCAATTCCCATCAAACTACCGTTAACATACGTCACAGATCTAGATAAAATATGCCTCAAATTCATCTGAAATCAGAAGAGACCCAGAATAGAAAAAGCAATCCTGGGCAATAAGGACAAGTCAGGTGGAATCACAATCCCTGACCTGAAATTATACTACAAAGCAACTGTAATAAAATCAACCGGGTACTGGCTAAAAAACAGACTTTAGGATCAATGGAACAGACTGGAAGATGCAACCACAACAAAAAACCCACTCAGCTACTTAATATTTGACAGAGGGGTCAACCAAACCCACTGGAAAAAAGAAGGCCTATTTAATAAATGGTGCTGGAAAAGCTGGCTTGCCTCTTGCCGAAAACTGAAAATAGACCCCAGTCTATCACCATGCACCAAACTCAGGTCAAAATGGATCACAGACCTCAATATTAAAACAGAAACACTAAACCTATTGGAAGAGAAAGTAGGTAAAAATCTTGAAGACATAGGAGTAGGCAGAGACTTCATGAACAAAAATGAGGCTGCAAGGGAAACACTTCAAAGAATCAATAATTGGGACCACATCTTACTGAAATGTTTTTGTACATCTAAAGAAATCACCAACAAAGTAAAAAGAAAACCCACAAATTGGGAAAAAATCCTAGCTGGCTGTCCCTCAGTCTGAGGTCTTCTATCTAGAACATACAAAGAATTAAAAAACATGTACCTGTCTAAATTCAAAGACCCAATCCAGAAATGGGCATCTGAGATGAATACACAATTCTCAGACAAAGAAATACAAATGGCAAATAAATATATGAGAAAATGTTCCACATCCTTAGTCATTCGAGAAATGCAAATGAAAACAACATCGAGATTTCATCTCACCCCAGTAAGACTGGCCAGTATGAAAAAGTCATCCAATAACAGAT
>PVLD010035311.1:0-11899 GCA_004027595.1 Dinomys branickii | reverse complement strand
TTCTTTAAAAGTGTAGTTTGACTTTTTTGGTGAAAATGTATAAATGAAATTGGAATTTTAAATTCTGAGTCTTGTCAACTTCATTTGCACCATGTGTCAACTGATCCAAAACCGTTATTCTCTTTGCAGAGCCTCAGCTTAAGGGTATAGTTACCAAACTGTACAGCCGACAAGGCTACCACTTGCAGCTGCAGGCAGATGGAACCATTGATGGTACCAAAGATGAGGACAGCACCTATAGTAAGTGACTGCTAAATAAATAGTGTATACCAGCATGTTGTTGACTTTGTGTTCTTTTTATTTATGTGTAAGTAAACAACTCTCAATAAATCCTTGAGGCAAAATATGGTCACACCACATGATACTGTTTACACAGGTTCACCAAAAGGAAATTGAATATGAAATATCTAAAACAGTGAACTAGAGCAAATAATGTTGACACCATCTGAAGAATGATCCAAATGTCATCTCCATGGTAAACTAGATAGATTTATGGCCGTCCTTTCAATTTTATTACTGTTTTCCCACAGAAAATTTACTCACCCACACATGAGTCCCAAAATAGCATGTTATCTCTACTCTTAAGAACCAGTCTTATCCCAGGAGAGACAACGATTGGTTTTTGTACTAGAATTCATCATTACAAGCCTTTGCTCCCAACCTCCACACATTGATAAGTCTGCATCGAATTGGAACTTTAATGTTGAGATACATTTCATCAGCAGGTAAAAGGATTTCCTTTAGTGCTTTATTTTTAATTATGAATTAAGACAAGTCGAAATCACAGAGTGCACTGGCAAGGCTAAAAAAGAAACAAGTAGAATGTTATACCAATTTTTTTTTCTAATTGTTGAAGACAGGTAATTTCAAGGTGTTATATGCGCTTTGATGATACATGCTTTACTTGGAATGATAAAAACATAAATTGAGGTAGTACAGCCTTCCCTTCAATGATAATTGGATTTTTTTGCGATTTATCGATTTTTGCAGACCTATTACATGTTTCATAAGCTATAACTTTTGGTTCTCACAATATGTTCTCTGATTGCTGTGATTTCTGCTGAACTTCCCTCAGCCTTTGATAATTCCCATGCATATTCTCATGATCAACTGAGAAAACAGCCCAGGAAAATAGATCAAACTGCTAAGAAGTATGCTACAGCCTTTTTAGCCTTGTATGCTTATAGATAGTAGAAAGCCTCAGACAAGAGTTCCAATTATTAAGAATTACAAAGTTTCATATCTTTAACAGAAGCTCCCTGGGCTGGTGGCCAAGCTATGACCTCAAGAAGAAGTCATCTTTAACTGCCTTTGTTTGAAAAAGGTCTTTTTGGTTCCTAGGATAAAGAATCTCCATACCAAATGATCCTCCTTGTTTTGTAAAATGTGATGTTCCTGTTGTGACATGGTTTTAAGATGAATCTTAGTTATCCTTTTATGCATCCTTTTGTATTAAAATAAGTAGCCAAGTGTACTGTAATCAAATAGTAGGCATTAATACATGATAATCAGTAATAAAACATTTTCCAAAATTATATGTATAAGTGGTATTTGGAGAAAGAATAAAGAAATTGAAATTGCTCTTAACTTTCCAAAGTGCCTCAGGAAAATGGGATCTGTTGGGCATTTTTAAAAGAAAATTCATCATTAGCTACCAATGAGCCCCACCTTGTGAGGCTCCCCCACCCTGATCTGCTTGTAACATTTTCTCCAGGTCCAATTAGAGAATAAACATTTTGCATCTAATGTTCACATGTATTTCTTCAAAAGTAAAAATTATTAAAAAGTATATGAACAACTGTGCTGTGTTTTATTAACAGGTATATGCCAAACACATCATGATCATACTGTATAGAATCATTTCAGAGATACTTCCTTCTCTCTTATATAAATCAAGTCTGTATTTCTTATTATGGATATTTATTTGTTTGTTTATTTATTTTTGGACTGGTACCAGAAGTCGATCCCAGGGCCTCTTGTTTGACAGATAGGCACTGTGCACCTGAGCTACATCCCTGGCCCTATGGATCTTTAAACCATGCATTAAGCTTTACTCTTCCATTCCTAGGTATGCATACCTCTGCCTTTGGTTGCCTTATAACTGACTGATATACATGCTATTTCTGTGTATTACTGATATTTGAAGACCTTTAAAAAATATAGCCTGAAAACAAGACTGTGGGTTCAGGCAGATAAAAACAAAAAAGTAACTCAACCAAAGGTAACCACTACCTTAGGTGCCCATTAGATGATGTCTACACATGCAAATAATCTCAAAAGGAATAGCAGGTCACTGGGGCTTCACTCTAGCCTTGATATCAAGAGTGACCAAAAGCTATGGGACTAGCTTAGTCTTCCTGTTAAGGATATCATAGGAGTAAACAATCATGAAACAGAAATATTTAACGATTAAACTGACCCATCACAGTGGAAGTCTAGCCATCCACATTTGTTCTCTTTTCCTCTAAATTCAAGTAATTTTATTGGCATTAAGTTGTTTATTAGGACAAGTTTGCAGTACATAATGATTACAATTATTATGGGGAGTCAGTACATGCATATAATACATCTTAGTTATATATTTTCTCTCTTGTTTTTTACCCCCTACCCATCTTCTCCCTCCCTGCTCCATCCAGTGAGTGGAACAAAATACAAGTTTCTTTGTTCTAGCTGTTATTCGTTTGTGTAATGGTTTCTCAATATGTATTCCTGCTGTTATAGTTTTCATTTGTATTTTTATCATGATTTCCTCATTTAACTCAATTGATTTTATTTTAATTCCAGTATAATGATAAAGCAAATCATTTCATGTTTCTCCAGACATTCTAAAAATATGTTTAATAGTAAACAGTTAAGCCTACTTTATGTGGATTGTTACAATGGTGAATGTCAGTTGAATGAAATTTCCTTATGAGCAAATCAGCCATTATAAATTGTGAAGTCTCCTCCTGAAAAGATAAAGATGATAGACTTTTCATGGCTATGGTTTTATTATATTTTCCTTGGGAACAAAGAAAGCACCAAAATACTATCTTAAATCCATGAAGATTTCAATAAATCAAGGCATCTAGGAAGATAGTGATTCTGGCCCAGCTTACTTTTGACGTAATTCCTTTTATCTGGAAAGATTGTTCCTCTAGACAGATTTGAAGCCATATGACGAATATCTAAAGAAAAATGGACTGGTATGACCAGCTACTCTACATTTTCCATTCAGTTTATTTTGGCTTAGTGTTGGTTTTTTGTTCTTGTTCCTGTCATTTTTGTTTTTGGATAAGCCTTTAGAGAAATGTATTACATAGTGAAAAATACATGTTGTATTATATACTTAATACTATTATTCAGGAATAGATAATCCTAGGATTGGATTACTGTTCTTTTTCGTACCATTGTCTGATATTTGAAATTTAAACATTTTAATGTTCATTAAAACCCTAATCAGGAAATGGTTGGGGAACAAGACAAAAATGAAACCAATCTCACCCACCCATCTGCTGTTACAAGCTACACTAAGAGAACTAAAAAGGTCCAGAGTGTTGTAAAATTGAGGTTCCAGAAATAATTCTGAATTTCATTTATTGTTCTCTATCATCTACTACTATGACCATAATAGATTTCACACATATTCTTGCATTATCATTATCAAGAAGTATGTAGTGATACGGAATTTCAACCAGACTCCTGGACAGTTTGCCTTGGTGTTTTTAGGCCTCAAAAATTTTTAATTATGGGCTTTTTTGTAATGGGTTGTTTTCAATAACTTCCAAAAAATACATTGTCATACTTTTGCTGTACAGTTCACTATCAGCCTACAAATATCTGTTAAGTACCTTCTGAGAGCAAGTGGTCAACAGAAAGCTATGGCACATACATGACATGCTCAAAGATACCAGACTTCTAGCCTGTGCATTGCACTGTCAAATACAGCATGAAATCCAGGCTTGCAATCTGTGCAATTACTTTCCTTTACCTCATATAACAGAAGGGCACAGCTTTTAATATGATGGGTATTGAATGAAGTGTCATCAGTGGCATGTGGTAAGAACACTTGTGTTTTGAACTGTACAGTATGTCCCAGCTCCTCTTTGATACCACTCTGATTTTAAGAGAAAGATACATTGCAGGCTCACCAAGAAATACCTAGTTCCTCATTAGTATTTTTCATCCACATTACTGCATGTATCACTGCACAATATATATGCAGAGAGAAGTGATCCCAGAAAAAAAATACTATTCTTACCCATGGGGTGACTCCTTTAAATTTCACTGAAATACCACACTGATATATGATCCTCGGAAAAATTACAAAACAAGGAAAAAAGTGATGAATGTTGGTTGATGACTCTTGAGAGAAAGGTGCCCAGGATATTTTCAAAAAATGTGTGTGGCAAGCACTATGATTTAAAAATGTACTGTTTTATTTTTATTCACTGTGTGGGTGGGAGTAGACAGCTGGTAGTAGGAGGGCACCCACTGGTTGTCTCCAGTGAGTGGTGTGTGGTTGTGAGCAGAGCTTGGGTATAAGTTTCATGGAGTCAGACCTTCAAATGGAGAAACGAAGGTCTGATTGAAACAAGTCGGCTGTCTACTTGCAAGCAATTTGCAGGGAAAATATACTAATGTACACCTCTTTTATTTATTACTTTTCATTGTTATAACTTTTGCTCTTCAAGACTAAAAATTAGGAGAAACATTAGGAACACAGAACTACAAAATATGACTTTTTAGCAAGGCATAGATTTATTTTTGAGGTTTTGCATTAGAAATGATACAGATGTATCAGATAAGGGCATTAAACTATTGTCTCTCCTAAGAATCTCTCCCCTACTGATCTTTTTTTTTTTTTTTTCCGGTACCGGGGATCGAACTCAGGACCTTGTGCTTGCCAGGCAAGCGCTTATGCCACTGAGCTATACCCCCAGCCTCCCCTACTGATCTTAACTGTGCCTGTGAGAATTTCAGCAGCTATTTACGGCAACAGCTTAAAACTTTAGTTTGTAAGAAGACAGCATTGTTTAATGTACAAACAACTTCCTGCAATTTGATTTCCCAAGGAGCATGAAGATTCCCAACCTCTTACATTAAAAATCAATAGAATGGGGACCCCATGTCTTCCATTGTTTCCAGTGTTGGAGGGTATGTAGTCAGAGTCTTGCTATAAAGTGCCTGAACCATGAATCAAGTAGAATGAAGTAGGATGAGGCTTTATCTGTACATGTCTAAATATATATCTGTCTGTTCTTACCAAGTGCTTACTACTTTTGGAGAACCAGATAGTCCTGCTGAAAACATTGAAAAGGTATGAAATTCAGAACTGTAACATTGTTTCCATGTTCTTTTAACTTTCAGCTCTGTTTAACCTCATCCCTGTGGGTCTTCGAGTGGTGGCTATTCAAGGAGTTCAAACCAAGCTCTATTTGGCAATGAACAGTGAGGGATATTTGTACACCTCGGTAAGTCTTTGTTTGCATGTTTTGACTGTTCTGGTTTTCAACTGATATGAAAGCAAATGTGCTATATACGTGTTATCTGCAGGTTTCTGTGATGAGAGGAAGACTGTTCTTGAGAGAGATCTGTCAGTGAGAAGGACAAATGAGGTTCTTGGTGCTTGTGAAAACTGTTAACCAGTTCATGTCATTTGAAGCTAGCATGTTTAGTCCAAAAATGAAAAATTCATTGAAAAGTTTTATATCCAGAGTTATTTGGGTTTTTATAGAGAATAAAGTGATCTGTCTTTAATTTGCTTTATAGTTGTGGGAAACAAAGCCATTTCTTAACTCAGACCTGCATTTGTCTATGTTTACTTGTCAAGAAATCAATGAAATTTTTCCCTCATATCAACCCCAGGACACAAAGAGTAGTGCTAGAAGTACTTCTGGACTTCCATTTGTCTGTTCAGTTGGTACAATTGTTGTATGCCTTAAGCATTTAAATTTTAGTTGTAGAGATTTATGGAATACAGTGTTATATATATACACACACACACACACACACACACACACACATATATACATATACATAATATGTACTGATTAAATTAGAGGAATTAACATTTGTCTCATTATTTTGTACTTGGAGCACGCAAATTCTTGGCTTCTAGGTATTCATAAAATAAATTCTTTATAATTTTTTGGTCAATTATGGTTCAACTTCTTACATACAAATGCCTGCTTGCCTTTTTATTGCAAGTGTGCAGTGAAGAGAGAAAAATGAAACTTCTTTCAAGTAAATTTATAAACAATGTTGAATATAATTTAGTAAAAAAGGGGCCCAAAGTAAACTTTAAAAAATTCATCTGACATTTAATTATATGCAAATATGGTATAGTGCTAGGGTCAGGATTTCATGTTTATTAGATCTGTTTTTGGATTATAGGAGGCTATCTAATATATGAATACTTTTTACTCTTTAGTATGAATTGTTGTATTTAAGAATAGGATAGTGAAATGGAGAAAACTGTTTATCGAACTTCTTATTAGCCAGCCTTCAAGGAAGTTGTTATTATGTCTATAAAAACAGATGCCACAAACTGCAAGTAAAACATTTACCTATAATCACTCTTGCTTTCCCTTACTCCCTGAATTTACTTCAGTGCCAGACATAGACTGATTCTTGGCAGACATGGTAGAAACCATGTTCTAATCCTGTTTTCCAGAATGCAAGATGAGAAAAAGTGTAAGAGAATAGTGAGACCACACCAGGCCCATTCATTTGTTAAGCCATGTAGTCTACTTCATGTTATGATAAAAGACTATGATCAAAAGATTATTATTAGCATACACATCAAACCCTGGAAGTTATCAGCATTCCTTTCAGGTCATTTAGGTATTCTCATTGCTTTTTTTTTTTTTTTGGCGGTACTGGGGATCGAACTCAGGACCCTGCGCCTGCTAGGCAGGCGCTTATTCCACTGAGCTATATCCCCAGCCCCCTCATGGCTTATTATATGCAGGATTTTTTATTAAATGAAACATTTGAATTTATTGCAAACTTCAAAAAACATCGCTTTATTAATATACTGCTATTATTATAAATAATAAGAAAAGGGATTTGTTTTTCAGATTTGCATATTAGGTTAAGGTAATTCAATAATAATCTAAAATAATCCCATTTAGATCAACAGGACCAGATGCAAAGGCAGGTTGTAAATAAAAGAAGCATTTTCAAAAACTAAGATGCATACATGGGAAGGAAATGAAGTATAATGGGTATACTCTTCAGAAAGAAATGCCAGATGACATAGGAAATAATTACTGTTAAAGCACTCAGAATTTTACTTGGTTGTGGTCACAACATAAAAGTTAATGAAAAATCTTGAATGTTTCATCAACTTTTGAAAATCATTTAGATTGACCATTATCCCAAAAATCCATAAATGTCAGTGTAGACTCATTTATAAGAAAGGCTTCCCAGGGGAAGCAGCAGTCTAGATTGGCAGTTTTCCTCTCTATGGTATGCAAGCAAGTGGACAGCAAATTTTGGAACATTCTGTATATATTTTCCTTTTAAGGACAATGAACCTTAAGTAAGCATTCCTTATTAAGGAAAAGATACTGTGCTTTTCATTAAGGAGGAAAGCTGCCTGATTGATGATCCTGACATTCATATAGAGGGACAGTGTCCAAATTACTCTACTCTAGGAAAGAAACCTGAATCTTCTCTAGGATAAATGTTCCATTTCTTCCAGTTACTTCCAGTTACTTCTTACTGATTATGGCTTGGTGTCTCTTCATCCTGCTGATCACTATCCTTAGTGGATACTGCATTTTTTTGGTCATCTTATTTAAAATTTGGTACCCAAACTGTCTTAGGATAGAGTTCTTTCCTAATGACTATGTTGCTAAGACCAAAAATCTCAATGAAATATCATGTATGTTCAACAAGAGAAGGCAACCAAAAATTTGGATCACTCCTTCTCTTGCAAAACTGCCTTTTAGCAAATGCAGTATAAGATAGAACAGGGCAGTGATTTGATGAGAAAGAATAAGTGAAGGAAGTAAGCGGGTACTGATGTGCAGACAAGTAAGAAAAATACTCTGAAAAATTTGCTGCAAATCTTGGTGAGGGATGATTAGTGTCTACCTTAAATCAGTTGCAGTGTAAATGTCTGAAAATATGTGAATTGTTCAGATATTTTAGAGGTAAAATTATCAGGTTATGACAGCTGATTGCATTTGGAAAGCAAGGACCACATATATGCTTGAAGATTCATGCTTGCCACTCATTGCATGGAGGGAAATCAAGTGCCTTGGGGTAGAGACTTTTTAACAGATTTCTATAATAGTGTTTAGAAAATAATCAAAGGTCATGAGGGAAAGGGGAAATGTGACCTTTAGCATGATAGTAAAACTGTTAACCAAATAGGAATAAAAAGAAAAAGGCAGATTTGGGCAAAAGATACCAACATACAACTTGCAGTAGGTACATAAAAATATGGGCCTTAAGCTTGAGAAAGGGATGTGAACTAGAGATAAAACTTGGGAGTTATCACAAGTGGGGGGTGCTTGATACTATGTGAATAACTGAGAAATGTCCATGGGAAGCTGGTTTGTTCAGTAATTGTAGGGAGTACCAAGATGGGAACATCCAGCAGAGGCAGATATGATATTGGAAAGCTAAATGGAGAGAGAGTTTTAAGGGGAGTCAGCAATGCTGACTTCAGTGAAAGTAAATAAAATTCTTCAGTGAAATTAAATAAAACAGAAACTGTGAATTTGCCATATGATCTTTGGTGATCATGCCATAAACATGTTTAGTTGAATATTGGAGACAAAAGCCAGACTCCAGTGGATGGAAGAGTCAAGAGGGAAGAGAGGAAGAGGTAGCAGATACCGAATTCTTAAGGGAAAGGGAGATAGATGGGAAGATTTAGGGGAGGACACAGGGTTGATGAGGGCTTTGTAGGTTCTTTGTTTAAAGATAAGACCCTTAGCTCTGTTTAAGTAAAAAGAAAGGAGCCATTAGAGAGGGAGTGATTAAAGACATAGGAAATTGGATCCTCTATGGAGTATAGCTTCAGAGGAGATGGCAGGGCGATGGATTTAAGATGAAGATAAATGATTAGAGTCATCTTAAAAGAAGGGCCACTCCTCCAATAGGAGGCAAAGAGATGATGCCAGAGGCCCACGTCGGTGTATACTGCATCTGCAGTTGGTGGACAGGCGTTTGAAGGATCTGCTGTTGAATGACCTGTATTTTCGCTCTGAAGTACATTAAGACATCATCTCTGAAAATCAGAGGCATAGGGGTGGCAAAAGTAAAGAGAAGCAATTTTGAGAAACGGGAGAAGGAACAGTCTAACAGTACACAAGGAAACTGCAGCTATTGGCCCAATCCAGTAGACCATCATTTTATAAAGAAAATTTTATCGGAACAAAAATTATGCTCCTTCATTTACGTTTTGTCAATGGCTGCTTTTGTGCTGCAGCAGCAAAGGGCAATAACTGTGACAGACCATAAAGCCTAAATTATTTGCAGACTACCTTGGTTCTTTATCAAAAAACATTTTCTGACCTCCAGCCTCAAATCAGACAGTGGGGTCATGCCCTTAGCTATCCATCAGTATCCCCTGGGGATGTGACCCATAAAATGTATCCTTTGTCCCACACTCAGACCAATGAGATCAGTGTATTTGAGGGTGGGATCTGTTTTCTAATGCTTTTCATTTGATGTTATGTGGAGCCTGTGTTAAAACTACTCATAAGTGGCTAAGAAAAATGATTACCAAGAAGCACCGGGGACCCCCTCACCAAGAAGTCAGAAACCATGAATTTATGTACACTTTCTTTACGCCAAAGATCTGATGACAATCTTTTTTCTGCTCTCACAATCAAATTGCCTTTACGTTTCTGAAGGGCTATTCTTGTGATGTTAGAATATGTTGATTCTTCGAAGAACTTTCTTTTTCTATTGCTTTTTCTTTTTTCTGTCTTATTTCGCATTTCTGCTGCTATATCCCCCGATTTCTTTTGAATTCAGTTTTACGTGTGTACATGTACATACATACATGTCCATTTCCATTCCCTCCCTGATCCATTAAACGAACAGCACCTCCACACTATTATTGTTTTAGAGGTAGCAGTTTCCTCTCCATGGTTAATCTCAGCATTTTTGCAATGACCCCTCTCTTCCCCCTTTGTTTCTTATCGCCATGGGGGATAGTCTTGATGTAGGCTCAAGTGGCAGTGAGAAAACATCTGTGACACAGATAATCATAATTAGACATTATTGCATAACATATTTACTTTTGACCATGATAAAACTAAGTCTTTCTGGTGCTACAAGAAAATTATTATTCATTGTTCAAAAAAAAATCTTTGTTCTTACTTTTGGTTTTCATTTACTGTTAATAAGGAGTTCCCCACAAGCCTCTAAGAGTTCCTTGAAATTTTATACTATAAATGTTCCATAACAGGCCTACTTGTAATAAAAGTGTCAAAACTGCTTCAAAAATACATTAACCATCTAGAAAATCAAGAGTGTTAAATATGGAAAAATTGGAAATATCCTAGTATCTATTTTAATATAGAAATCAAAACAAATTTTGCGGACAAGATAGTAAAGATGCAAATTTAAGTCAAAAGCATTTTCTTTGATGTTGGAATGTTGCAGAACTTCCAGCAGCATCTTGAACAACTAGCCATTCATCAAAACTAGTTTTCCCGTTCTACAGTACACCGTTTTCCTTCAGTAGGGTTGGGGGCAGCAAAAACGTCCAGACAGGTAGAAATTCTGGGAGAAGTCATCATTCTCTTCATGAATTTCTGAAGACTTGTGTGAATTATTTAATCCCCATGTTTTATGGTCCTTGAACTATGATGGCAAAATAGATATAAGACCAGAAAGCAGATCTGTGAGACTTAGCTCGCTGCAGTGGGAGTAAGGGAATGTGTGTTTCTGACCCCAGGGCCAAAGTCAGACTTGAAGTCTGAACTAAGGAGTCCAACATATGTGCCTTCTCTATTGGGTAATGTCCATGTACCCTAAGTTTACCAAGTTTCTCCTCCTGTCACATGGACTTGAATTTACATGTCACTCTTAACATTTATAACACAATCTCCTTTAGAGGAATCACTATCACATAGTGAACATGAAATAACACCAGCCCCTTACCAGTTGTGATACCATAGCATTATTGTTTTTCTTTTTGCCAACTTAGATTTGCTTCCCTTTAAGAATGTACTATGACTCAATTTTTAGATTAGGCCCAAATGCCTTTGGTTTATGGTTTAATTGTTTTTCACCATCCATTACAAAATTTTAGATATTGGGTAAATAGTTTTGAATCATTGTTTTAAGCCAGCTAAATGTTGGAAAATGGTTAAGGAGAGGGAAATGTCAACTGCCTTGATTTGACACTATATATGTCTATCGAGTTGTTACACTTTACCCATGTTTCTTATAAATAATAGCAGAAGTAAAAATAAATCTAAATATTAAATAGAGATTTTTTTCAAGTGACAATGCCCATAAAAATATTCCTTTTGGACATACAATTGATCTGTGAGATGTGTATATGTATCTATTAATACGTCCACCATATATTTTGGATGGTTTTGCTACTGGGAAGGGATATGGGTGCATGAGATGCTGCATTTCCCACAGTTCATCCAGCAAATAGATGTCTTGTTATTGTCATTACTCTCAAAGAGATTGACATTGAAACTGCCATTCATATGTGAACATTATGCTGTCCTCAGAACCTGGAAGATGGTCTGTTCAACAACTTGGCCTCTGAGTTCTTAATGCTTTTAGGTCTTGTGACATTTTTCTCTTCTTCATTTTTATTAATCTCATAGTCATATTTTTTTTACCTTTTCATGCTGCAAGCCAGAACCATTTCCCATTACCCATTGAGGTTTTCTTCCCTTTTTTTTAAACACAGTTTTCTGGTGGAGGT
>PVLD010035310.1:0-11891 GCA_004027595.1 Dinomys branickii | reverse complement strand
ATCCTACTGAAAAGTTTTTGTACATCTAAAGAAATCACCAGCAAAGTAAAAAGAAAACCCACAAATTGGGAAAAAATCCTAGCTGGCTGTCCCTCAGACAAAGGACTGCTATCTAGAACATACAAAGAATTAAAAAACATGTACCTGTCCAAATTCAAAGACCCAATCCAGAAATGGGCATCTGAGATGAATACACACTCCTCAGATAAAGAAATACAAATGGCAAATAAATATATAAGAAAATGTTCCACATCCTTAGTCATTCGAAAAATGCAAATAAAAACAACATCAAGATTTCATCTCACCCCAGTAAGACTGTCCAGTATGAAAAAGTCATCCAATAACAAATGCTGGCGAGGCTGTGGAGAAATAGGGACTCTAGTACACTGCTGGTGGGAATGCAGACTGGTGCAACCACTGTGGAGAGCCGTTTGGAGATTTCTCAGCAAACTAGGTCTAGAGGTTCCATTCAAATCAGCTATTCTTCTTCTGGGTATTTTCCCAAAAGATCTGAAAACATCATATAACTCTGATATATGTGCACCCATGTTTATAGCAGTGCAATTTGTCATAGCTAAAATGTGGAAGCAACCCAAGTGCCCATCCACAGAAGACTGGATTAAAAAATTGTGACATTTTTATATAATGGAATATTATTCAGCTATAAAGAAAGACAGTTTTGGGGACTTTGTAGGCAAGTGGTCAAAACTGGAGTCCATACTCATATGTGAAATAAATCAGCGACACATGTGCAGGCAACATATTGTATCACTGGTGTAAGAACCTGAGGGTGGGAATACAAACTAAGAGACATGAAGGAAATCTGTTCAAAAGCAAAGAACAGATGGGACGAGGGAAAGGAGAAAAGAAAGAGACAAAAATGTATGTATATATGAGTATACATATATGCAGGAGGGCTAACATGGTTCTACTATTGTATTATATCACTTAATGCTAAGGAATAATTGATGACGGGTTATTCGATCAATCTTGTATGTCTGTATGTGTTATCCTGAACATACACTTCGAAGATATCAATATGCAAAGCAGCAACTATTGGTGGGGTTTTTGGAGAGTTTTTTGGGGTTTTTTTGTCTTTGGTTTTTTTGTGTGTGTGTTTTTCTCTTGTTGAGAGGATTAATTGTCTGACCAATTTTGCATGTCTGTATCTGGGTTCATATATATACACTTCGAAGTTATCAATGGGTAAAGCAACAACCACTGTTGAGTCCATGTCACCTTGTCTGTAGATCAGTTTTGATTGTACTATTTTTATGCTAATTTGTGTCTGTTAATATGTTTTTGTACTTTTATATAAAAAAAAAAGAAACTCGCCATCCTCTACCTCAGTTTCCCAGAGATCAGAGATTATATGCCTGTGGCACCATGCATGGCTCTGGTATGGGTGTTTTTTCTACTTTATTTTTTATAACATTACACATTATTGTGAGTGGAAAACACCTAAAATTTGAGATTATTGGCGCAAGCTTTGTTGTTCATCTTTATACTGTTCAATGCCATCTTGAAATGCAAATACAAGAGCATTTAACTTCTGTACAAACTCACTAAAATTACAGATGTGTACTTTGAAAAATAAAATATGAAATGCAACAACTATTGTCGGTTTTCTGTTGCTTTGTCTATAAATTATCATCATAAGTTTATTGAGCTACTTTGTGTCTCTTTGTTAATGCTTTTTGTTTATTTTTTCTTTTTTTTTCTCTTTCTTTTTCTGTTGTAGTTGATGTAGTTCTTTTTGCTTTCACACTATAAAAAGAAGTTGTACTACTGACTCAGGTCACTTCATTGTAAGGAATAGTTGATGATTAACTGTCTGATCAATTTTGCATGTCCATACCTATTTTCCTGAATATACAATTAGAAATTATCAATATGTAATGCAACAACTATTGATGATTCCCATCACCTTATCTGTAACTCAGATTAGATTGTACTATTCTTATGCTACTTTGTGTATGTTGTTAATATCTTTTATTTTTTTAATACTTTTAAAATTAAGAAAAGAAATATATATATTGGCATAAATCACATGTAAATTTTGTTTGACTAACTGCTGAGGCTTTTATTTGTAAGTACCCTATAAGCCGAGGCCTTCATTCTCATAAGAGCCCTAGCAATTTACAAAGTCAAAAATAAAAAGTGCATGTAAAATTGATATGAGCTCATAAATCAAAGCAGCCTTCAGTATCTTCAACAGGTAATAAAAAAGATTAATAGGAAGATGAACAGAAGAGATAACATACTGAACATATAAAAACACTTCTTTTTAGTCAAAGTGCAATGTTAGATAATATTTGACGTGTTGAATTATAATACTGCCTTTATAGTTGCAGATTTACAACTAAAAATATACTAGTGGGTTAGAATCCCCACCCTGGGGTTATAAATTAGTGCTCCCATATTTTGTTGTAAGTCGCAATAGTATTTCCTTTAATATTTTAAACTATACTGAGTGCCTTTTTTGTTAGTTAATGTTATAGACTTATAACCCATAAGAATCAGAAGGGTGAGAGAAGAGTTTTCAGGTTTTGTTTTCTTACTGATTAAAATCAAATTTTAAAAAAATAACCTAAAGGTGATATTTGGGGATAGTGTCTTGGTTACTTTTACTTGCTCAGACAAAATACTGGGCTCTTAGAAAGAAGGAGGGAAAGATTTATTGAGCTGACACTTGGTTTAGGTTTCAGTCCACACTCAGCTGGCTCCAAGGCAGAGTGGCACATGGCAGAGGGCAGCTGCTGATGGCAGTGGAAAACAGCAAAAGCAGAGAGAGGAAGAAAGGGAGACACAGAAAGAGCAAACCTCTTTTCCTCCCGTATATTGTATGCAGGCTACCTGCCTGCCGTGGACTGACATCTGATGGTGAACTTGTAAACTGAGCTGAACTGAATCGTCATGGTGGTGGGTGTGGGAGGCCCACATGGCCCGGTCTGCTTGGAATTGTTCTGCCTCAGATGCAGTTCTCATCCCAAGTTAGAAACCCAAGTGGCACCAAACTGCCTTTACCTCAAGTCTGGCCAGAATTGTGACACCTGCTGGTAGGCTTAGGTCCCTGTTTAGTTCAACGGGAGGCTGGGGCAAATGCAGTCATTGCTTGAATGTCAGAGTGAACATGACAGTCTGTTTGTATGGTGGGAAGCCTGGGCCTTTCAGAGTCACTCCCACTCAGATTGTTGTACATGTAAAGATGAGGAAGAGGCAAAAAGAATTCCTGTGTGTTGAACCCATTGGGAGTGGGGGAGCCGGTGTTGCCAGTGTGGGCGCTGGGGCCGTTCAGATCACACACAGACCCAGGCATGTTTGCCTTCTCCCAGGAGGCTGGGCTCCAGGTAGCATATAGCCCTACAACTCGTGGCCCTGCCTGGGCTTCAGAATGCACTCCCAGGTGATCGGGACATCCACCTGGCGGGGGCACCACTATGACTAAGTTAGCATGGACACCATCCCCAGCTGGTAAAGTCAAATGCTGAGGACCTGGTCTGCAGCTCGTGGGTGCTGGGATGATCCCACACCTACTCACCCTCTGCTGACAATAGTGCTCAGACTCTGCCCCACTCACCATTCACCCTCCTGTCTTAGTTACCCTGAAACAGCATCCACAGGCATCTGGAGAGCTGTGGGTCTCTGTGCCTGGCACCCCCTCCAGGACTCTTCCACTACCCAGCCTTGACAGGGTTTCTCCTGCAGAACCTGTTGCAGGTGACCAAGTGTGGGCCTGAGGTAAACTCCCAAAAGGGCTTCTCTTGGATGGGCAACTTCTCTCAGGCTGCTGAGGAGGCAAGCTCGGTGTTGGTACTTGGTGTGCCCAGGTAAGAGGGGAATGAGTACAGCACAGGTTTGCCCAGGACATCCTCACAGCAGCCTGTGGCAATGATGGTGGCCGAGGGTCTGGAATTCTGCTTTGTTCCCCCTCTGAGCACCCTAACGCCAGGCCGGGCTCTGGGGAGAGCAGTTCCTGTGGGCGAAGCTGCTGGAGCACATCTTTGCTCTTCCCTGACCTCACGGACCAGGACACAAGGAGCACACCCTTGGAGTCTCAGTGCCAAGTGTTTATTTAGAAGAAAAGTTGGGCTCCACCAGCAGTGCAGACTGAGGGAGAGGGATGGGCAGCAAGAAGTGTCTTCCAGCTCTGTCACCCACATTGTGCACGGTTGTTCAACCAGCTGGCACCTTGGGCTGAAATGACGAGGAGCACAGTATGTAGAGACAGGAGGCACCTAAGAAGGGACAGCAGAGTGAAAGGGCTGGGGTTTGGACCTAGAACAAAGGTGGCTCCATGACCGCCAGCCCCCTGACCCTGACCTCCTGTCAGCCCCTGTCCAGCCATACTTACTGTCTGTTATTCAACATAGTCCATGTTGCACCCAGCTGTGGGAAAGAAAGAATATTAGTGCAGGTAGGGGTGGGTTTTGGTGCTTGTGTGTGCACAGTTCCTCTGTGTGTGTGTGTGTGTGTGTGTGTGTGTGTGTGTGTGTGTGTCTGTGAGAGAGATAGAGAAAGGAAGAGAGACAGAGCAAGAGACAGAGTGAGAGACAGTCGGAGACAGAGGCAGAGACAGAGAGAATGAATATATGATGAGATTTCAGTGCCAAGACCCCTGCACTTCTGTTGGCTGCCATAAGCTTAGCCAGGGCAGCTGAAAGGGGATCTGAGGGTTTCCTAAATTCAGGGCTTGGGGCTGGGAAATTTGAAAGGCTAAGCCTTACACTACCCTGGACATAATAAAAGGCTCTTTTCTACTTACATGTTGGCTGTGGTAGTTCCACTGCCAGTGCCCCTGTGCCCTGGGTAAAGCCCCCCCCGTTTAGGACATGTTACATGAAAGAACACCATCTACCATGTTGGGAATGTCCAAGCCCCGGGGCAAGAAATAGATGATGCAGGTCAGCCAGACCCAAGACATGAATAAGAGGTGGCCTAGAGAACTGAGACAGGCAAAATATGAGTTGGTGTTTAACATTGTCATCTCGATGGTCTTTGATAAACTGTAAGGGGAAGGACTTGGCACTGGGTTCCCTGGGGCTGACAGCCATCATTACTCCCGGTACTGTTCCAGGAGACAGTGTCTCTTCCCCCTTGTACTTGGTAGTGCAGCAGCAGACTGGACACACCCAACCCTCCCTCCCCTACCCCAGCTGGTCTTACTTCTGAGTACGGTGAAGAGGACAGGGTAGCGGCGGAAGCCCATGGACAAGGCCAGGTGAGTGAAGTTCTCCCTGCGCTCTTCGCTCATTATCTTGTTCCTCGCTGTGGCCAAGAGAGTTGTAAGGGAGCAACAAGGAGAACTGTGTAATTCATTTTAATCTTTTTGAGACGTTGTATTGCTATGTAATTCAAGCTGGCTTGAAACTTTCAATCGTTCTGCCTCACCCGACCCAGTACTGTAAGAGCATGTGTGGGCCAGAACCTCAGGATCATTCCACACATACTGTGAATGAGAGAACAAGGCCCCAGTTCCCCATCCCATGGAGAATCAGAAGAAAGCCCTCTACCTTGAGAGGGAATTTTGAATTTGAGAAGACTTTCCTGGGGGCTTGGCACCCTCCCCCACAGGTGTGACTAAGAACCAGTTCTGTGAGGGGATGACGTGATGACCTACCATACAGGAGACACTCTATGTACTCTTTGTTGTTAAAAATCGCCTTGTAGAACACCACGGCAGATTCATTGTAGTCAGTTTCCACTACTTTCATGGTGAAGTTCTGTAATCCCTTGTAACCTGGAGTGTGGAATCCAAGGGCTCATCCTTTCCTGACCAGAAGGAAGAGACTGTCCCCTTCCTCCACAATCAGTCAGGAGTGGCTCCCCTCCCAACCCATCTGTGAGGTGCAACAGGGAGGCCTGTGACCATTCCGAAGGAACCCCGTCCCTGACCTTCAACCCCAGGCCTTCATCATCCAGGACTCACGTGTAGCATCTTCCATGATATATTGGCCGGGCAAATTACTTGGAACTAGTGTGGCGAGCCGGGGAGTACAGCCCTCTTCACTGTGAGAATAAGATGGAGGTGTGAGCGGAGAGAAGACAAAGGCTTGGTTCTCCACATGAAGCTGGGCACCTGCTGCAACAGGGTTCCGTGGCCCTTGCCAACCCAGCCCATGCCTGGCTTGGTCCAAAGCTGTGCCCCTGAACTTTCCCTTCTGAGTCTTGCCTGGAACGCTAACCTTCCCTCCAGGATGCACTGTGTCCTCTCCTCACTTCCTCGGGCAGCCTGAGCCACACTCAGACTTCCTCAGAAGGAAGTGACTCCTTCTTTTATCTTGCCACTCCTGTTCTGCGTATCTCCCTGCAATTTCCCATTAGCTTCCCATCTGCCCCTTGCCAAATACTGCCCTAGGCCTTCACCTAAAATTGACCTCTCTCCTGAGTCTACTCCACCCCTGCAGCCAGTATACCACGGGCACTTTACCTCTATCATTTGCTTCTCAACAATCAAGTTTTCCAAAGCAAAACCAACCAGTGGCCAGATCCAGAATTCACTCCAGATCCATGAGTGAGCATTCCCACCTCTGTCTCCTCATGTGTTCCATCTCTGTCACCCACCACTTGTGAGGGTCCCTTCTTACCTTGGGGATTTTCCACAATTTTCTTTAGCAACTGTGTCCAGATTCGGGCCCTTTAGGAGGCACATGGCAGACCTGGCTTTGAGTGAGATACCCACAAGCCTGGCCTGCAATCACTGCTCTCCGTACTGTTCCCCAGGTGCTGCTTACACTGAGGGTCTCTGACTCAGTGTCCAGCAACCCTAGTAGTGTTCCACTAGGGACATTTTTATAGGGCTGATGGCAATGGTGAGAGTGGGACTGAACACAGGGCCATGACACTGAGCTACATCCCAGATTTCTGTTACTTTTAATTTTGAGATGAGGTCTCTGAACATTGCCAATGGTAGTTTCAAACTTGTGATTCTCCTTTGAACCTGAGCCTGCTAAGAATACAGACAGGGTGGATCTGTGAAGGTCACTTCCTTACAGGCCCTAGAGGAGAGACTGTGGGGGTTCCTTATGAGTTCCACTGCCCTCACACTGCTAGCCTCTCCATCAGCTCTACAGAATTTTGTGCTGCAGCAACCCATGAGAGTTGATGGAAGGGAGGGAAGAAGAATAGGGGCATGAGAAGGGCAAGAAACAGGGACACAAGCAAAGTTGGATAGGAGGGAGGAAGGGAAAAAGATTGGCTTGCGGAAGAGCAGTGAGATGAAGGTCAACATGCCTCATTTCACTAACTCCTTGGTGATTACACCATTTGGCCACACTGACTGCCAGGATCTAGCAACTTTACCTGAACCAGATGGAGGTGACATTGTAGCTGTGGTCACTGTTCAGCTCAAACGTGGTACTCAGCATGTTTACGTCACTTAGGCTTTCACTCAGAATTGTGTTCTGAGCCCATCCTATGGCATACCACTCTCCCTGGAACTGCAAGGGACAGGTGATAGGCAGGGCCCAAGGATGGCTGAGAGCAATACACACAAAGCTGTCCCTGTTGGTACACAGGGACAGTGGTCTGGGAAGCACAGCCTAGACATGGGCTGCCATGTATAAGGAGAAGCAAGAGATAGAGTCCTGCACAACCAAGACAGACCCAGGGCTATCAGCTAACTCTGAACGGTCGGGGCTGGGGTGGCCCTGTCCAGGTTTCGGGTGGGCCTTTCCAAACTTCAGTTTCCTTGTCTGAGAAGAGGGACTACACATGTCTCCACCTCACATGCCCGGGACCTGGACTCCCTGAGTCCTCCCACATGGAGTGCATTTGCCCACCGCCCCCAATGCTCTGTTCTCACTGTCCCTGTCCACGAAGCCCTCTCTATACCTGTCTTTCTAGAGCCCTACCTTGTCATCCTGGAAGTTTGGTTGCAGGGGCACCTTGCTCAGTGATGGACTCCACAACCCTCCATCTGTGGAGTTCTGAGCCCGGGTCTTCAGGGCCAACAGCAGTGTGAGGCACAGCTGCAGAAGACCCAAGGCCATGGCTGCAGAGCAGTTGCTGGGCTGGCCGGTGTTCCAGGAAGGAGAGGATGGCTGAGGAACCCAAGCAGGGGGCCCTATTTATGTCCACCAGTCTGCCCCCCGCTGAGAGTGAACTGATCCACTTTTTGCAAAATCCAGGAATAGTGGCTCTTACCAGCAAGACTTTCAGAAGCATGTGACCAGATATCTTTCTCTTTCCCCCCAGGTCAGGATTGTGCAAAATAGAGAAAGGTGAAGACTACAGCATACAGGATAAGCATGCATAGACCTCCAGGGTGTCGTGCAAAAGGGCCCCATCTGTGGGCTCACTCTGCCTCTTTCCCTCATCTGGCTGTCCTGCTTGTGGGTCAGCAGCTTGAATTCAGCTACGCTGCCCTGACTGACACTGTGAATCCGTGTGTGCGTGTGTGTTTGTGTGTGTAAATGTCAACTCTCTACAATCACAAAGAACAAAGAACTGCCAGGTCTGGCGGATCATCTCTGCAATTCCAGCACTCAGCCCAGATGGGAGGATTTCTGGCATTTTAAGGCAAGTCTGGGCTATACAACGAGGTCCAGAACAGCCTAAAGTACAGTGGGAAGTCTTTTCTTAAGAAATAAGGAAGGACGAAAGAAAGAGAAAGAGAAAGAGAAAGAGAAAGAAAGAAAGAAAGAAAGAAAGAAAGAAAGAAAGAAAGAAAGAAAGAAAGAAAGAAAGAAAGAAAAAAGATAACCAAGAGCAATCACTCATACAGGTCCCCTGCTTCATTCTGGATCTTGTAAAGGTCAGGCAAGGATGGGCTGCTGACAGTAAAGAACAAGGAAGGACATGGGCTCTCTTCTGAGCTCACTAATACCTGATCCTGACCTTCTCAGGAGCCTTAGTCCAGGCTCTAGAACAGTGAGATGCCTTGAGTGCCTCTTCTCCCCCATACCTCTACCCCCATTGGTAGCACCAGTCAGGACTGCAGGGGACCTCAGGAAATCTCCATGTCCTGTGAGCTCTGCAGGCAGAGACACAGCCAGGCACATGGAACACAGTGCCTGCTTTACTGAGCTGACTGCTGAGGCTATACCTGCAGCTGAGACAGGAGCCCTGGCAGGGCGCAATGGAGGCCAGCCACCTGCCTGCGACGAGGTGGGTTAGACTCCCAGGCGATATGCAGCATCTGCTTTGGGTCACAGTGTACCTGGAATTAGCCTTTATTTGAGAGGTCATTTAGACCAACCCTCTGTCTCTAGAGATGTTTTTGAGCCATTAGAGCTCAGTGACTGAAACAGCATCTCAGATCAGTCCCTGATATCAATGGTCCTTCACTTGACCCTAAATAGACTATCTCTACACAAGAGCCTGACCATCATCCTGGGGGAGGATCAAAAAACATCAGGATGTGTGCAGTGTCCCTTGCAGATGGCTCACCCACGAGGGCACTGACTGTCACAAGCACTTGACTTGAGGTTGGACTAGGATCCTGGCTTAATACACTCTCATCCTCTCTGGGTTCTAAGGGAAAGTGCGTTAAATGAGGATGCTGATCTGGTACTGAGGCGCAGCCCAAGCACCCCACATCAGACAGCCTACACTGTTCCCTGCCTCACCCACCTGCACTGATTGATGACAGGGCAGGAAGAGAAGCTGAACAATGTTGTGGCCACCAGAACCTGTCACCTTCCCAGCACTCTCTCTCCTCCTATCTCAGCCCTACAAGACTCTCCTCATCCACTCTCTATGATCTCAAAGAGGTCCTCCTCAAGATGGGGTGGTATGTGCATAATCTCAGCTCTACAGGAAGTTATAGTCCAAATTTAAATTTGACCCCACCTAGACAACTTAACTGACACCCTCTCTCAGATATACAATAAATAAAACAAAAAGTGTACCCTACCTCTCCTTCAGTGGGCAAGCCCTGGAGCTCACCATTGAGGGCATGGGGAAGGATATCAGGGCCTTTTTTTCAATTTAGGAAGCAAATCAAGACCTTTGATATAATGGAAAATACATTTAACGCTTCTGGATCTGTGATGTTTATCACAGAGTGGTCTTTGAAACACAGAACCTGTCACAGTCAATAGTGTGAGCTGGAAGAAAAACATGTGTAAAAATGACTCATGACAAAGAATCTTACATTGGGCCAGTGTTTTTCCAGTTAGGAACTTTGTGTTGATGAAAATGTCTGTGGTTGTTTCAATAATAATGAGTATTGGCCAACAAAAATGCAAGGCTAGGTAGCAGCAGTGATTTACATGCGTTTCTTTCATTGAATAATAAAGAGCTGACAAAGAGCAGAAGTGTCCTAATGCAGGAGGTATCAGTGGATGTTGTAGCCAGAAAAGACAGAGACGAGTTTTTCATCTGTATTGTTTCTATGAAAATGGCACTGACATTCCATCTTTTCTAGAAAGAATGGCTATTATCCAGCATTCAAATGATCACAACCTCTGGCAAGGTTTGGAGGTGCAGGAGGGTTTTACATTATTGCTGGGAATTTAAACTATTACAACCACTTCAGAATGCTGTATGGAAAACTGAAAACACTAAAAATACAACATTCACTCTGACCCAGCTATTCTCCTTCCGGGTATCCTTGAAGAAATTATAGTTGCGTTCTAGTTACCTTGCATGCCCATATATATTGCACCACAATTCATAATTGCTAAATTCTGATTTATTGATAAAAAAGTGATATATATATGTGTGTATATATATATATACATGTATATACATATATGTATGTGTGTGTGTGTGTGTGTGTGTATATATGTCCTAAATAACAGGATCTTGATTGATTTGCGTAAAAATGCATTCATCTTGGGCTCACTATGTTAAGTGAGATGAATCAGATGGGCCAGGTTAAACATCGTATAGTTTTTCCTTTTTATGAAACTCTAAAATCAAAATAAACCCTAAAATAGAAATAAAGAACAAAATGAAAGAAAGATGATACAACCTAGGGGGATAAATCTTTTGCAGAGTGGAATGGTACTTAGAGAAAAAGTGAGAGAAAGGAAGGCAAAGTGATTAAAAAAGAATCACGATGTGTGGGGCACGTGGCCCAGCTCCTGATGAGAAACACAATCTTTACATCCTGCAAGTGGGCCGGGGATGTAGCTCAGAGGCACAGAGCCTGACTTGCGCAAGATCCTGAGTTCAATTCCCCATACCAAAAATAAATAAATTATGTCCTGCAGTCGTGTGCTTATGAAAAATGAAATTGGACAAAGGTAAAACAAAAATATTTCCCTAAATAAAAAATACCTCAACTGATATAATTTTAAATTATTAAAAACTGTACTGGAATAAAAGATGACAGCTGGATCTTGAATGTTTTTCTTTCTGTAGTGGGGCTTCATGGATATCTATTAGTTTGACTTCTAAAGATTTTGGTTCACTTCCTACATTTTCCCTGGTGATGTATATTGTTTGTGTATTATACAGTGTCCTCTGGCTTATGTGGTTGGCTTGTTAGTGGAAAGGTATATGAAGAGTAAGGTTCTGAATTGCTGTTGACATCTTCTTAGTAATTCTTGAGAAAACAACTTTGTGTAATGAATCCCAAGCCATCACCAGCACTGGGCTGTCAACCCAAGGTCTACTGATTCTTGCAAAGTAGATATCTGTGTCAAATGGTTATTAGCTCACATCTCTGTTATCATAGTGAGCTTGGTTGCCAAGCCATTGTGAATCCTCCTTTAGGGACAATTATGGGCAGGGTAATTGGACAGGGATGTTTTAGTTCATTTTTGTGGTTTTTGAAGGCTGCATGAGAAGCATTGGAGTGATTATTCTGGTCTTCTTTTTCTGGGTGATCCCCCTTTTTCTCTCCTTGACTGTGGTAGTGCTGGTGGATTTGTATAAGTTTGGCAGAAACTACAAAGACTTCAAGGGTAAGAAAGAACGTGGAGAAAATTTCATTACACAGT